>BSBK01003882.1:0-267500 GCA_027943335.1 Chamaecyparis obtusa
AAACGGGAGAGGAGACTCACAAATGATGATGTTGATGTGTATATAGAAATGGATAGGGTTGCCCATTGGAACAAGAGACAAGGTATGTTAAATATTAATGAAGATGTCAGTATAAACCCACCTTTGAATGTGGTTTCAAGTGAAGAACATGAATTTGAAATGATTTATGACAATAATATTGAAAATGAGAATGTAGGGATTGAAGATGAAAAATGTAGGTTTTGAAAATGAACATGTACATATGGACAATGGAAGTGTGGACATTGTTAATGACAATCCACCGAATGAATATGAAATAATTGACAATGATAATGGTACAGAAGAACCAAATCAATGTTACACATCTCCAAACTATATGAGACAGGGGGGGACTCTTGATTTAGCAGTGCGTAGATTCTTTTGGTTGGTTGAGTTGGGCACAATAGGATATAGGTTGGATTGTCAAATTGTGAAAGATTCTTAAAAAATGCATTCATTTCAAAGCTCAACTACTAGTACATGGACCATTTGGACATGACCATTGGCTTGTTATTGTTTGAGTTGTCTTCAGTGTGATTGGGATCAATGTGAGTCAAGTGTTATCTTACTCCTTTATCTCTCACAGTCTCTATAATAAATGATGACATGGATTGTTCACTTGACTATGAGCATCTTTTTGATCTTCTACAACTAGGACATGTTTTTGCATTGGTTACACCATAAGGGAATGATGAGAGATTGAATTACTGGTTAGCACATTATGTACAAGGAAAGCAAAAACTTGCACAATCGACGATAGATGATGATATGTTCACATATCCAACATGATCACATGTTGTTGAGAGAACATGGTTGCACACATATATGATTAGAAATAATGCCATTCCTACATTTGAAGACTATGAGAAGCACAAAACCAATCTCATGTATTCACATCTTGTTATAGCAGCCAATGTTAATTTGTTGAGACATCAAGGAAAACCAAAGACAAAGGAACTTTGGACTATTAGTACTACTGATCATGAAGCAATATTGAATACCCTCAAGTAGAGAGATGACCCTTCAGGCACACTTTAGTAGGTAAGTTCAACTCAAGTTGCAAAGTTTTCCATGTTTATTATGATTATGTTCAATAAATTAATTTTAATTTTTATCTTTATTTGTTTGAGCCAATAAAATTGGTTTTGTATGTGAATTGTAAATGCAGTTGGATACATTTATGATAGATATAGAAGATCAAGGTGTGCATTTGATTAGCCCATCTTTTATGATGATAAAATTCACTATGCATTGTCTAGTCATGTTCTTTGGTTCATTTAGTTACTTATACATGTTCATAATCTTTTTCTTAACCTATATAAACTTCTTATATTCTCTATTAACTTTTCTTCTACCTTTTGAATGTAGAGATTGGAGCAAAAGTGACACTTATTTTTTATATATAGTTATGTAATTTGCATATTTAGATGCCAAATTTTGTATATAAAAACAACAATCAAATGTAATGTGCATAGATAGATGCCAAATGTTGTATATAAAAACAACAATCAAATGTAATGGACATGTTTAGATACAAAATTTGAGATATAAAAGAGCCCATGGGGTTGATTTACAAATATTAAGAGCCCACATTTGTATCATCTTAATGCCATGTAAAGTGCAAAAAATGTGTTTCCTTACTATGAATGTTGTATCCTTACATTTGTATTGTTTTAATTCCATGTATATTTGTATTGTCAAATGATGAAATAGTTGGATAGTATTCAAGGGTTGCATAGTGAAGAACTAGTGTTTAAGGATTACATCCTTGCACCAAATGGACTATGCCATTAGCTTTGGTTGGGTAGGTGAATGCTAGGGACAACCTCATTTCGACCACTGAGTAAATAGAATGTTTCAGACTATGCTAGACCAAAGTGTCCCCAAGGTGCACTAAGCACGGTTGTGTGAAGAACTTTTGAGGTTCAATTCTTGAACCCCATGAGAGGTATCAACGATCTGTGAGATGCTATAGGACAACATTTTTGAGGCCTACAATAAACTCTCTCCATTCTGGGAGATTCAAATTTGTTTGCATTTGGCACGCCAGTCTCGCTTGATGCCAAAACTTGCAGTGATGGTTAGTTGAATGTTGCACCACTGGGTTTCTTCCAAACTATTTGTTTTGGTACTGAATGGACTGTGCCATTAGCTGTATTTGGGCAAGTAAATTCTAGTGACAACCCCTTTTTGACCATTGAGTCAGTGGAACGTTCTGAACCATGCTGGACCAAAGTGTCCCCAAGGTGCACTAAGCACGATTGGGCAGTGAACTTTTGAGGCTCAGTTCTTACACCTCGTGAGAGATATCAATGATCTATGAGATACTACAGGACCACATTTCTGAGGCCTACAATAAATTCTCTCCATTTTAGGAGATTCAAATTTATTTGCATTTGGCACGCTAATCTCGCTTGATGCCAAAACTTGTAGTGAGGGTCAGTTACAAGTTGCACCACTGGGTTTCTTCCAAACCATTCATTCTACCACTAAATGGACTATCCCATTAGCTCTATTTGAGAAGGTAAACACTAGGGACAACCCCATTTCAACCACTAAGTCAATAGAACATTCCAGACAATGCCAGACCAAAGTGTCCCCAAGGTGCACTAAGCACGATTGGGCAGTGAACTTTTGAGGCTCAGTTCTTGGGCCTCGTAAGAGATATCAGTGATCCCTAAGATTCTAAAGGACCACATTTCTAAGGCCTAAAATAATCTCTCTCCATTCTGGGAGATTCAAATTTTTTTGCATTTGGCAGGCCGGTCTCGCTTGATGCCAAAACATGTAGTGAGGGTCAGTTGAAAGTTAAACCACTGGGTTTCTTCCAAACCATTCATCTTGGCACTAAATGGACTATTCCATTAGCTTTGGTTGGATGGGTAAACTCTAGGGACAACCACATTTCAACCACTAAGTCAATAGAACATTCTGGACCATGCCAGACCAAAGTGTCCCCAAGGTGCACTAAGCATGATTGGGTAGAAAACTTTCGAGGCTTCGTTCTTAGACCCCGTCAGAGGTATCAACAATCTATGAGATGCTAGAGGAGCATATTTCTATTGCTTATAATAAACTCTCTCCTTTCTAGGAGATTCAATTTTTTTTGCATTTGGCACGCCAGTCTTGCTTGATGCCAAAACTTGTAGTGAGGGTCAGTTGAAAGTTGCACCACTAGGTTTCTTCCAAACTGTTCATCCTGGCATCGAATGGACTACTCCATTAGCTTTGGTTGGGTGAATAAATGTTAGGGACAACCCCATTTCGACCATTGAGTTAGTAGAACATTTCAGACCATACCAGACCAAAGTGTCCCCAAGGTGCACTAAACATGATTGGGCAGCAAAATTTTGAGGCTCATTTCTCAGACCCTGTGAGAGGTATCGACTATCCATGAGATGCTATAGGACCACATTTTTTAGGCCTACAATAACCTCTCTATGTTCTGAGAGATTTGAATTTGTTTGCATTTGGCACGCCTGTCTCTCTTGATGCCAAAACTTATAGTGAAGGTCAGTTGAAAGTTGCACCACTAGATTTCTTCCAAACCGTTCATCCCAACACTAAATGGACTATGCCATTAGCTCTAGTCAGGTGGGTAAATGCTTGGGATAATTCCATTTTTACCACTGAGTCGGTAGAACATTTCAGACCATGCCAGACCAAAGTGTCCCCAAGGTGTACTAAGCATGATTGGTCAATGAACTTTTGAGGCTCAGTTCTCAGACCCCGTGAGTGGTATCAATGATTTGTGAGATGCTACAAGACCCCATTTCTAAGGCCTACAATAACCTCTCTCCATTCTAGGAGATTCAAATTTATTTGCATTTGGCATGCCAGTCTCGCTTGATGCCAAAACTTGTAGTGAGGGTCAATTGAAAGTTGCACCACTAGGTTTCTTCCAAACCATTCATCCTAGAACTAAATGGACTATGCCATTAGCTCTAGTTGGGTGGTTAAACACTAGGGACAACCCTATTTTGACCACTGAGTCAGTAGAACATTCTAGACCATGGTGGACCAATGGGTTCCCAAGGACCACTAAGCACGATCGGGCAAAAAACTTTTGAGATGCTATAGGACCATGTTTATGAGGCCTACAATAACCTCTCTCCATTCTGGGAGATTCAAATTTGTTTGCATTTGGCACGCCAGTCTCGTTTGATGCCAAAACTTGCAGTGAGGGTCAGTTGAAAGTTGTACCACTAGGTTTCTTCCAAACCATTCCTCCCAGCACTGAGTGGAATACACCATTAGCTCTGGTTGGGTAGGAAAATGCTAGGGAAAACCCTATTTTGACTACTGAGTCAGTAGAACATTTCAGACCATGCCTGACCAAAGTGTCCCTAAGGTGCACTAAGCATGATTGGGCAATGAACTTTTGAGGTTAGGTTCTCAAACCTCGTGAGAGGTATCAATAATCCATGAGATTGTACAAGACTGCATTTTGAAGGCCTACAATAACCTCTCTTTGTTCTAGGAGATTCAATTTTTTTCATTTTGTACGCCAGTCTTGCTTGATGCCAAAACTTGTAGTGAGGGTCAGCTGAAAGTTGCACCACTAGATTTCTTCCAAACCGTTCATCCTGAAACCAAATGGACTATGCCATTAGCTCTAGTTGGGCACATAAATGCTAGGGAACAGTAGTGGTTAAATTTTGTAATTGAATCAATCAATGAAAATAAAGTTCTTTGTATTTCTATAGTTCTATGTCCCATGGAACAGTCCAGGCAATAGTGAATTGATTAGAATAAATCTACTGTGATCTTGGCTTGGTTGTGATATAGGAACAGTGTCTTGTGTTTGTTTACAAGTTTATGTAACTATTTCATTGTTTGGAATATCATTAAGATATTAGAATTGACTGATGTCAAGGACATGACTAGCATTGTAGGAACAATCAACATCTAAGTTTATAGCCAGCCTTATGTAGTGACCCTCCCACCCTTGTGGTGACTATAACTTGATGGAGGACGTCTAAGCATGTATATTTCCTTCAGATTTGCTTGGTTGAGAGTGTTAGATACACATGAATACAATGTAGCACATAAATTTTGAATTCACTTAAATGATGAATTACACATGTGAACACAAGTAGCACATAAAATGTACACATAAATTTGATTAAGTCATGAAGCATACATGTAGCACATATTTTGTAAAGCATACCACATAAATTCACTTAAGTCATGCACATAGCCCATACACATGAATTAAGGTTATGAAGAATGTACTTGAATATACATGAGTATACTTAAGGCATAAATCATACACACAAGCATATTTACATACTAACAATGAATAAATGAACACACAATTAACAAATTGGATCAAATATCAAGTTTCATATATATCAAAATGAACAATAATTTTGTACATATTTACATGTCAACATATCTAGATACAATGTGGCATATGCCATCTCAAAATGTGTCATATGACACCTCAAAATAATAAGTTCAACTACAAAAGTTTCTAGGACATCCTATTCTACTAGTGGATCATCAAAATGTAGCCTCTTTGAAGTACTCTTTAGCTCTAATGGATCCTGCATTCAAACACAAAAGTGAAACCCCAAGTTAGATTAAAATTTAGAATCATAGTCAACAATAATAAATAAAATTTAAAGTAAAATTCAACTCTCATATACCTCACCTCTTTGTCTCCTCCCGCGGATAGGAGACCTAATATATGTCCTTGGTAGCATAGGAATAGTGCCACCAATGTTGACTCCCACCTGTATATGTTTCAGAACATGAGATTGATCTATGAGTTATACTATTTAATGTTAAATACTTGGTACAAAATATATGTTTAAAAAATAACTGAATTAACATTAAAACTTACCTGTGTTGAACTTTCTTCAGGGAATGTTGGCTGAGTCATCAATGATACAAACCCTTAGCATTCTGCCTCCCTCAAACTAGGAGTGACCTATAAAATTCAAATAGATACTTCATACTATCATAACTTGACCATATTATATATACTTGATAGTAAAACACACATAAATAACTTTAGAAATGTACATACCAGGGGCTATCACTGTGAATGGATATACCTATGACTCTATTGTGACAATAGGGTCTCACGACATCATCATATGTCACTCTCTGTCAAATAAACAATGTAAATTAAAAATAACTATTCACAACTAACAAGTATACATGTATGCATAAATAAACTAAATTACTTAATTACCTTTCCCTTGTCAATGACTGACACCTGCACCCCCTCACATTACTCCCCGGTGGCAACTGGTGACACCTACATTAGTATGTAAAAGATGATCATAAAAATTAGAAAACAATGTACATATATTATTATCATAATTTTAAAGGAAACCAATGAGTACATTAAAACATATGTACAGTGGAAGTGTTAAGACCAAATGATATGGCTGAAACCATGGACCCCTCCACCTGTGCCATCTCCTCCTCTGTCATCAACTAAACAAAAATGTAACACATAAAAAAAATAAGTGGGAAATTAGTATAAGAACATTCTACTAAAAATATGAACAATAAAATTTAAATACAATGTAAAAAGTGAATTGTTTACCTTTACCCTAATAGTGGGAGTCCATGGTTCTGTAGGCCCCTGATGCAGATCTCCATGAGCTATTCAGTGCCTATAGTATGCTATGTAGAATCATCCACCTCAAAGGTGAAATTATATGCATCACTATCATTCAGGGGACCTAAGAAAATATTCTTGCATATAATGCAAGTGTGGGGCACATAAACATGTGAGATCACAGCGGATGTTTAAGCACCAGAAGCATCAGGATGAGGAGGCAACAATGTTGTTCTTTGTGTAACCAACATATCACTCAAGGTATGAATGACTCGAACAATCCATGAGCTGGACTCAGCAATAATGTTAGGATACTGCACTGTGGGAGGTGGTGAGATCTCGGGAGGGTGGACATATGTGCAGGATTTCACTCGTTGTGCCTATGGCCTGTCCTGAGGAGCACCTAAACCTACAACCTAGTTTGGTCTCATACTCCAATAATTGACCTTGTGACCGAGCACAAATTTAGTATACAATTTTTTGATAAAATAAAATGGGACATCCAAATTGTTGTGAGGTGGTCTATCAAAAACCATCTACCAGCAGTCCCAAAAGTTGTCACGTATTGCACTATTTGTGCACCATTTAATTAAAAACTTGGTTTTTTTTATGGTCTAATTTTAGACCAGTTTTAGGATCTACAAAAAGACTACTCATGTCTTGTTTCATTATGTTTAGGTTCTTGACTTGATCATAGTCAAACCCATCGTCAGACTACGTGTGCATGGAATCGTGCCAAAGAAGTGCAACTCTATGTTGCTCGGTAAGTTTCTCTATGTTTTCAATAATGGAGTTTAATATTGTAAACATAGGGACCAATGTGCAGCTATTGGCATAGGTGGTTTGAATTCCTCTAATTTCATTTAAATTGTCTCCTATTAGGTCCTCTAAATGATGAGGGTTTGTGACAGGTATGTCTTCTGGAAGTGGGGGATTATTGGGAGGTGGTTCTAGATTGTTTGCAGGATCATTAGGAGGGTTTTTTTATTCCGTGTCTGATTACAATGAAAAAACAAATAGATAATTACAATGAATTTTTTTTTAAAAAAATCATTGCTACCCTAATTTTTATATAAAAAAATATAAATTTATATTTAAATACAATAAAAAAAATGAAAATTGGAAGATTTGACTTACCTTGGGATTTAATAAAAATTGGATAGGAGATATGAAAGAAGATATCTATTTTCCCTAGCCGCATTCATGTTTTCACAATGAGAAAATGTTGAACACGACTGGGGTACATAGATTTATATTTACTGGCAAATATCGGATATATGATTAAGCCTTTTTCTTTGGCTTTTGGCTTGGTCAGGTGTACTGACACTCAGGCCTACTAAAAAGTCAACATATGCATTTGTGCACTTTTGGACGAGTGAAAATAAGTTTTTTTCACATCGCCACTTTTTGGCATATCATGATCCTGCACATACCTGAGAGTCTACATCTCCAATCTCTAATTTTCAATTATCTTATCAAGATTATACATTTCCATCTTTATGATCTTTCCTCTTCAGTGATTAAAATTCTTCAACAACAGAACTAGCTCTAATACCAATTGTTGGGAATATGGAAAGCTGAGTTACTAAGAGGGGAGGGGTGAATCAGTAACCTTAAAAAATTTTCAACTAAATCCTTAAAATAGTGTAATTCATTAACTGATTGACATGTTATCTTTTTAATCATGCATAGCATTAGTGAAGATAAGAAATGAATTATAATCTAACATGTAAACATCCATGAAACTTAAGACACAATACACAAGTATTTTGGTATCACATAAACCCTTGTTAGAAGGTAAGAACTGCCATGGGGATGAAACCCACAAAGCTTCACTAACTAAAGTAATAAAATTTTTCAGTTAAGGCTACAATTTTTTATCACTTCTAATGATCTTACCCTATTAGGACTAATAATAAAGACCTATTAGCATCTACCTCATTAGAGGATTTAAGAAATAGTGTTAAGTGTGCACTCGGTTAAAAGATTTACAAAAATACTTGTTAGGTCTACTCTGTTAAGAGATTTAAGTCTGCCATAATTGTTAGAAAGTAATATTAGATTTGATCTGTATGTCGCAAACTTACTTTTTCTGATTTCATATCTAACAAGTACTTAACTTTTATCACCTTACTATGATAGATTTCTTCTTTGAATTCGGCTTGATAGCCTTTGTTCTGATACTGATTGAATCCTTGAATGCTATGTCAAAACTTTAACTTCACAACCTGTATGATATTCAAATGTCTATGTAGGATTCTACTTCATGTGTGGTACATGTAAAAATGACATCTTGATAGTTCTTATATCAATTTTTTTTTACCTAATTAGGGTTATGGTAACATCTAGAAAACATTAGATCTACGATCCAAATGAATAACCTAAAACATCATTAGATAGGGATCATCAATCATTTAATGATTACATCTTCATTTAATCTTCACCTTGATCTATGTAAATTATTATCTAGCTTGGTGTAAATAGTTTACCTTGTATTCTATGCCATTACAAAATTTAATGTCCTTCTATTGCTCGATATATGCTGCATTCATGACTTGGTAAATTACTAATGCTTGGTATATACGAATGCTTAGTTATAACTGTACTCGGTGCATGGTAATCATCTAGCTTGGTATATGTGCTTAGTCAAGACTATGTTTGGTTACTATTCCATTCTTCCTTGTGCTCTTCTCAGTGTCTATACTTAGTGTGTTGACCAACTAGCCTATTTTCTTCCTTTATCGACTGTATGTGTGACATTGATGACAACATATAATCTAATAATTATCATGTACATCCAAGAAATAAATTATTGCCAATCTTTTATCAGCTAAAGAAAAGTATGTAGTAGAAACATGATAAACATATAAAGAAAACTCAATGAGGGAGGTCTTGAAAGATCTAAGATGTGTACAATTAAAAGAAACAAAATATTTTTTATGATAAAAATTTAATGATATCACTATCGAAGAATGTAGTAGATGACATTTCATCTTCGAATTGATCAACAATAGAGAGATCTATTTAAGTTTTTATTGTTTGAAAGACAAATGTACACATATTTTCACAAATATGTTAGGAAAAGAAAGTTTTATGTACCAAAAAGATCATTTGGCTATCATAGATGAAAGTTACTTTGATTAAGGACAAGTGTTAGAAATATTACTACTAATCAAATAAAATTCCTCCATCACTACTCCCACTTAGATGGTGAGAAAGAATTCTTCATTATCAATCCAAATATAAAAGACTTATCTTGTCTCACTCTATTCAACTCTATTCCACATATGAATTTTTTTACTGTCATTAATGTCATATTTATATTTTTCAGTCTTCAGAAGATAGACATAGTGTCTAAGAGTTGTATTCTAACTTTCCTTAGTATGTTATGGAGTAGAACAATATCAACTATGTATATATATGAAAAATCACTAATATGAAGAGGTTGTTTATGAAATACTGTATATCTAGTGTTCTTAGGCTATTTCCATATTTCTAATGATGGTTTTTGGTTTTATACAATTTGATTGACTATTTCGGTGAATAGTTCATCAATCTGGGTATGTGTTTTTCTTTGTATTTTTTAATACCAATATGTTTTTGTATTGTAGTAGAAATATGATGTTAACATATGTCTAAAGGTGATACATTTCAGTTTTGATGCTTTGATTTTCTCCACAAAAAAAGTATAATAGTTAAACTATAAAGTTTAGAGGAAGAGTGTACCTACTTGTAATAATTCTCTATATTCCTCCACTCTTAGTGGTTCTAGTGATGTGGTTTGATAATATATTTTTGTGATGATCAACTAATATTATGTCTATCTTATGATTTATTAAAAATATTTCAGTCATTTTAGTGGCATATGACATCGTGACAATGAATTTTGACCCTATAGAGGTTTTTCCAACTTGGTGTGAGGCTTCATAGACTTCCTTTCCCCTTTGAATTCTTTGGAGATATAGTATTTGGATCTAATGGTTCATTGTAAACATGCTACATTCTTTGGATGACTTAATGGATGATATTTTGTGATGCAATGCATATATACAAGTGGAGATTCTTTGGAGATATATGTAATTGATTAATAGAGTAGTGTATAAGCTATTGTTAAAAGTAGAGGTGTGAATATGAAGATCTATCAAGATGAAAATAGTGAATCATGTATTAAATAAAGAACTACAATTAGAATTATAGAGGAATGCACTTCTACATAGTTCAAAACTATACATAGTTTTAATTAGTCTCATTGTAATCTTACCTTGAAGAAGTGATCTTAAACAGTTTGCAAGTAATTTTATCTTTCCCTAAGGAAATTCACCATAGTCCACAAGTTTTTTTCAAAGTGAAATCCTCGGCCTTTAACCTAAAATCTTGTAATGAATTTCATCATATTGTGAGTATTATTCTCATTGCAATTTTCCCCATCTTGTGTTTTCCACATAAAAAGTCTAGTGCTATGTGTTCTTCTCTTTATGTTTGTGTTATTTATTTATTTACATGGATTATATGAATGAATTGTTAGTTATAAATTTAATATTTTAAGTACATGTTGATTTACCTCCCTTCTAGCACCTAGAAGTGTTCAATAGTTGGTATCAAAGCAAGGTTCCTAATGAATCATTCTAATAGATGAGGCATATTTTGGATTTGAACACCATTTCCAATATAGGAAAGATTTTCATAATAAGGCAATAATTGAGTGGGATATTGATGTTGTTGTGGATTTTGAAGGTGTATTTAAATATGATCTTGATGAATTGGATAAATTTCTAGAAAAGTAAAAGAAATTTGAAGAAAAAATTAATCATCTAAAGAGGTAGATTGAAGAAGGAAAAATGATTATAGAGTATCTTGAAACTAAGTTGCAAGTTAAATCCAAAGAATGTAGTAGGCTTGAGGAAGATAATGCATTAGGAAAAAAGTGAAAGAAGCTAATAAACATAAAAAGCTTGATGAATGTACTAAAGATGAGAATGAGATTTAAATGTTGAAAAATGAGTTAAAAAATATGAAGGAGAAAATTGAGAGAACCATGAAGCTTAAAGGTGGTGGTGAGATCTACTTGATGAAGTGTTAAGCTTTAAAAAAACCCTCAAAGGAGAAAGGAAAACTTATTTTTGATAGAGGATAAAATTCTCAGACCTTAAATAATGTTGACCCAAAAAAATGGTCAAGGATGAATCTGAGAAGAATAATCAAGATCATAATGCAATGTCCCTTTCTTGGAGATTAAAAATTAATTATATAATTGAAAATTAGGTTTCCAAAATAAAATAAATTTGATGAAAAATTAACTTAATTATTTATTAAAGTAATAAAGTAACTTTAATTGTAATTTTAGTGAAAGAAATTAATAAATTAATTTTATTATAATTTTATAATTTTAAATTAAAAATAAAGAATGCAAATAAAAAGAAAAAAGAATGAGGGAAGGATGGAAACAGGTGAGAAGACTATGCATGGGCTAGGGACCATTCCCTAGTCATGTTCATGTTCCCTAGTGCATTGTAGGTGTTAGATTGCAGGCTTGGAGGTGAGGGTGATCTAGTCGGCGGTGTTGTTGGAGGCAATGAGGGTCTGTCTTTTTGTGGAAGTGAGTATTTTGGGTGGCTTCATGTGGGGGTTTTGGTGTGGGTAAGTGCACCAAGATGGTGTGTAAAAATATCACCACATCTTAAAAAAAAAAAATCATAACATGATCAAGTTATTCAAAATTTGAAAAAACTAGGCTTGGCATAGTCGAGCCTTTGCCAAGCAACAAAAAATAATAATAAAAACTTATTTTTTTCAAAACTCGGTCACATTTTCTAAAGAAAAAAAAGCTTTACAAAAACCAATTGCATTTTGATTGTCATAAACTTTTTTTAAAAACCCTTGTTTGACTATTATTTATCCATGCCAAAAATGAGTTTGAAGGAGAGAGGAGGAAAGGAAAACACCAAAACTTGAGTGGGTTCTTGTTGTTATTTGATTTTTTTGTCATATTGATCATTTTGCAAGCATGCCACACTGTCAAACAGGTAAGATTTTATTTTATTTTATTTTATTTTATTTTGTTTCAATTTCGATTGAGCAAGGTTTGTTGAAGTGATTTAAGTTTTTTAAATTATTTTGATGTTAGATTTGGAAAACAATCCTTGACCACAAAAGAGATAACGAAGACCTCTTTGAACATAGGAAAATCTTGATAATATTAAAAATGAGCAACAAGAGAACCCTCAAAATGCAGCCCCAAAATAAGAAAACTCTCAACAAAACTCAAATCCACCGCCAAACCCAAATCCAAACCCTCTGCGTCCTCCAATAGGTCACATCGATGCCACACATGAGGACCTTATCAATCGCCTTCAACAAAAAAGTGCCCAAATATCCATATTGATTAATAGGTTGAGGTCCTCTAGTTTTGAGCACCACTCATCCCTCACGACTTCCTTAGAAAGAATAACCAATAGTGTGAATGAGTTGTCTAGGGAGGTTACAACACATGGTTCATGGAGGGATAAATTTCATTCATTTTATGACGATGGGTTGTCATATGATCAATTGAAAAAAGAGGATACTTAAAGAAGACATATGTTCTCTTTTCACTGATCCTATTAGTAGTAACTCCATAGAAGTAACTACAAATCAGTTTCCCATACATGGATGTGTTCATAATAGGATGAGAGCTACATTTTGGGATAAGTGGTATATTCATAAAAAAAGAATAATTTCTTGGTGTCAAGATATCTTTTTTTAATATGTATATTAATTTGATGTTTTATAGGGCTTGTCAGGGGTTTAGATGTCCAAAGTTGATGATTTGATGCTTTCTACCATTGACTTTGGCTTAGACAGATTTATGGTATCATATTTTTCACACCTCTCATTTATAATTTTAATTGAATTCATGTGTTATCATAGTCATTTCTCTTATGTTGATTTTGTTTCTGCTAGGGTACCTAACCTAGCTCCAAGAGACCGGGACAAAAAATAAATCCATGAGGACACCCAAAGTACAAAAGGTAATTTAGTAAAATTTATGTTTATTTGTTGAAATGTATTATTATTCAACATGTACATCTATACTGATGAATGCACATGTCTTATTTGTTGTAAATACAAAAATAATTGGGTTTTATAGAACTAATGAATGCACCAAATGTCATTGATATTCAAGAGAGGGAAGAGATAACATTTGTATATTCACTTTCAATTGCATTCTTGTTTGTTCAAAATATCTTAGATATCCTTCCTCTATGACTATGATATATGTTATGATTTTTATAGAGGAAATGGTCATAACTTCCTCATCAGTAATGATGCCTTCTAAGACTACAGGAGAGCTATCTGAGGGTCAAGTATGCAATATATATATATATATATATATATATATATATATATATATATATATATATATATATATATATATATATATATATATATATATATATATATATATATATATATATATATATATATATATATATATCTTTGTATGTATGTATGTATGTATGTATGTATGTATGTATGTATGTATGTATATGTGTGTGTGTGTATATGTATATATATGTATATCTATGTGTATATATATGTATGTATATTTGTATATCTATGTGTATATATATGTATATTTGTATATATATATATATATATAGATATATATATATATGTATATATGTATGTATGTATGTATGTATGTATATATATGTATATATATCTATGTATATCTATGTATATATGTATATATACATATATATATATATATATGTGTGTGTGTGTGTGTGTGTGTGTATATGCATATTTATGTATATATATGTATATTTGTATATATATGTATATGTATATATATCTATGTATATCTATGTATATATGTATATATACATATATATATATGTATATATATATATATGCATATATATGTATATATATGTATATTTGTATATATATGTATATATATGTATATGTATATATATATCATATATATGTATATGTACACACACACACACACACACACACATATATATATATATATATATATATATATGGATTTAGATATGAGTACATGCATTGTTACTTTTGTAGTGCTTGTTATCAACTTTGGGTTATTAACTTTTGTTAATTATCTTTTACCTATTATAGCTCCTTTCGCGACTTCCTACATATTCTTTACCATTCCATTTTGTTAGGAGTCCTCACCCATGAAGGAGCCCATCAACATTACTAAACAAATCAAGTGTAGAGGAAAGAGATGAAGTAATCAATAATTTAACTACCAAAAAAATATAGTCCAATATTTAGTTATTTTGATAGTATTTGGAGATAAGATATTTGGTTTATCATTTGAATTATTCTTGTGAAGACACCTAGCGACCCACATACTACTTTGAAGAGGCTCAATTTTGATGATCCAACATAGTCATATATGTTGATAAAGATATATAGATGTAGTTGTGGTCATTAAATGATATTTATATATATTCGACATTTGTATTGTATATTTGAAATTTGACATAGAAGAAGCCATCTTTTTGTAACTCTATTATTGATTTTGTATGTATGCCATTTTTTGGAAATGTACACAATTATTGTTCATTTTCATATATATGAAACTTGAAATTAGATCCAATTTGTTCATTATGTGCATACCTTTGTACTTCAAAAATTATTTTTTTACAATTAATCAGACATGTGTGCTCATTATTTAATATAATAGAATTGAAACATATTTATCAAAGTCATTATGGCATGGATAATGTAATAAAAGTCATATGTAACTTAATTTGATGTAATTGTTACTCCTAAGAGAATTAATGATTTTCATTACTATCATTTAGTCATAAAGTTGGTAAAGAAGATAAGAGCAGACTGTCAGTCAATACACAAAGCCTAGACAATGAGCAGGACACAAGGCATATCATTATGATAACCAAATACAGTTTTGACCAAGCATTCTTACCAAGAATAGTAATCAGTGAGCATTCATATGAATTGAGTACCAGTTAATTACTATGTTATGAATGCAGTGTACACTGAGTGAAAAAGGAAATGACATAGCAGTTTGGAAGGGCACAAACTACAAGGAAAATGGTTTACAATGATTAGAAAATGGTTTACCAAGATAGAGATTAACTTTACTATGGATGTAATTATTTAATTATTGATGATTCCTATGTAAATATGATCTAGGTTATTAATTTCTATCATTGATCTTAGGTTATCTAAGATAGTGTCTAAACCCTAATTAGGTCAAATCAGTTTGATATATATAATGTAAAGATTTCATTTTGACAACTATCACACATGAAGTAGCTACCATTAGAAGACATTTGAAGATCAAAAAAGTGTTATGATTAACAAGAATTGATAGAGCATATAGTTTATCACAAACAGAAGGCTACCAAGACAAATTACGAGAAAAGATCAATCACATTAAGGTGATAACATATAAGTACATAACATATCTAGTATTGGGCAAGATTAGTTTCTATTTATAGAACAAACTTACTGTTACTTTTTAACCATTGTAGCAGACCTTAAATCTCTTAAAAAAGTAGAATTAACAGATCTTTTGTAAAATCTCTTAACCAAGTACACACTTAATTGTGTTTCTAAAATCCTCTAACCTAGTAGATCTAGCTGATATTATTGTTACTCCTAATAGGATAAGATCACCAGAAGTGATCAAATCTTTGTAGCCTTAACTGGCAACTTTGTTATTGTTACTGCACTAGTGAAGCTTTGTGGGTGTCATCTCTGCCACAAGTTTTACCTTCTAACAAGGGTTTCTACAATACTAAAATACATGTGTTATGTGTATGAAGGTTCATGTTTGCATATTTGATTAGATTACATGCAATTACATTTTAGTTATGTTATTGATGTATGGTGAATGAAATTGATACTGTCAGTTAATGAAATACATGTTTATAAGGATTCAGTTTGAAAATTTTATAAGGGGACTGATTCACCCCTCCCCTCTCAGTACACATTTCCATAATTCTAACAATTGATATTAGAGCTAGTTCTCTTGTTGAGCAAGTTTAATCACTGAAGAGAAAAGATCTTAAATATGGAAAGGTATAAGCTTGAAAAGACTATTAAAAATTACAAATTACAAATGAAGATCTTCATTGAAAAATTCAAGGAAGCCAAATAAAAATTGAGAGAGCTACTGGTCAAAGGGAAGGAAATGGCATTTCGGTACAATGAGAATGATTATCACAAAGAAGAGATTGAGGATCCATTTGAAGGATCTAGATCTAGATCTGGAAGTATATCTAATATATCTAAAGGACCATATCAGATCTATCTGAAAATAATCAACATCTTACTGAACAAGTGAAAGCAATGCAGATCGGTTAAGAGACCCAAATGGTAAGAATGATTGATGTCATCAACAATGCAAGACAGGCTGAATAAGAATAGAACTTGGCTATTAAAGATAGAAGATAAATGACTAATAAGCTACAAGAAAAGGAATCTGAGATACTAAGACTCACTGAGTGTCATTTTGAAATTTCCAATCAAATGGATGTCATGAGTCACAAAGTCAACCGAGTGAACATTGAGCGTACTAAAAAACTGGAAGACATCGGTGAATTAAGAGAAGAAAATGAATGATTGAAGAATGAAGTAAAGATTCAATAACAACATAATGAGATGATTAAGAAAGTTGAAGAAAGCACCAAAAGGATGGATGAATTTCTAAGAAGTCAAAAGAGACTTGACAACACTTGGTTTATGCTATGCCGAGTAGGGAGAGTCATCAAGACAAGCTAAACAAAAGAATGCCTATGCACAACCAAGGTCAAAGAATCTCTCATGATATCATTGTAGAAAACTAGGCCACACATAAAATTTTTGTAGAAGAAAAAAAAAGGTATTCTGAAATCCACTCCTAAATTTGATGGTTATTGTTATAATTGCAATTGTTGATCCATAAGTTTTGTTGTCTATTAGTATTTTACACTTAGTCATTTTCTAAGAGATGTTGGTCAGTCATCACTGTGACTAAGTCATCATGTATAGGCAGAGTCATGTATATTATACATTTACCAAGTAGTAGTTACTACTGAGAAATTTAGAGGTCACCGAGTACTTCAGTATTAGATGAGCTAGTTTATGCCAAATTGTGTAGATATGTTAGTGTCGAGCACCAGTAAAGGAGAACAGTAAGTGCCAAGTGCCAGAGATATCAAATGTTGAGTAAGCGACATTTGACATATGTGTTTGTAATGGCACAAACACTTAGGTGAACCATTTTGGTCGGCATCTACATGATATTTATTTTTTATTGAGGAAATCATAGAGTTGATTATGCCTAAGAATTGTGATTGTTAATCCCTATATAATCCATTTAACCAATCATAATTAGGGAATGGTTAAGTGGCATAAGTAGACAATCTAGATCATAGATATCAATTCATGGAGTTGGTCTATTGTTTATATAAGATGAGATCTGAATCCTAAAATGTATTAAGGGAGCGTATCATAAGAGTATGAGTATGAAGAAGATCTCATACATGAAAAACATAGAAGTGTTTTGATAATTAGAAACAAAGATCAATGACCAAGTTAAGCAGTGAATGACAAAACTGAGACTTTTTTTATAAAGATCAAATCTATATTGCAAGGAGAAGATTTGTTATCAGCAACATAGTGAAAATTGAAGGATTAGGTACTGAGACATTCTAATAGGTGAATAAGGGTAAATCTCTTAACAGAGTGGTTATAGCAGACCAAAGTAAATCTCTTAACCGAGGGCTTACTTTGTTGTAAGTTTAAATCCTTTTTCAAGGTAGATTGTATAAGTCTAAAAGTTCTTAACAAGACAGACCCCTCATAGGGTAGATCATCATTTTATGGTCAAACTTGTAGCCCTAATAGGAAAACTTGAATATTGCAGTAGTGAAGATTTGTGGGTGTCATCCCCACCCCAGTTTTACCTTTCAAGGGTTTTTAGGTAACCAAAATTATGTTTTTATGTTTCATTTTCATGGATGATGATTAGGATGTTAGATCTATTTTAGTATTGAATTTGATGTTTTGTGTTACGGTATGTGCAGGATCATGGTATGCCAAAAAGTGGTGATGTGAAAAAGAAGTCTGAATTGATAGACTCTTTGAAAAACAACTATAACTTTCAAACAATATAACATTTTTGAAATCTGAAATATTCATCACATTCTATGCGTCACCTAATACAATAATAATAAATAATTCTTTCAATTTGATGAAGTTTAGACTAAGTTAAAGTGGTAAGACATGAGATTTTTTATATTCAGGAAAATTTATAGCAAAAAAATGATAATTAATTATTTACTTGAAAAAAATACAAAAAAATATACATCACATCCAGACATGAGTCTACTACTTTTATCTAGAATCTTATAAAAAAAATTATCATTTGATTTTGTTTAATGTGGTCAGACATACACCTACTTGTTATCTTTCTAGTCCTGATTAATAAACTTATTGAAAAATAGCTATAACTTTCAAACTATATACCATTTTTTAAATCCAAAACATGTGTCACATTCTATGATTTTCCTACTACAAGAAAAAGGAAAAAAGTTCAATTTGATAAAGTTTAGACTAAGTTAACGTGGTCAGACATGAGAGTTTTTGTATTCTTGAAAAGTTGTAGAAGAAAAATCATAATTAATTATTTACTTGGAAATAAATTACAAAAAAATATGTGTCACAAACGGACATGATTCTACTACTTATATCTAGAATCTTGTAAAAAAAATTATTATTTTATTGGGTTTAAGGTGGTCAAACATACACCTACTTCTTATTTTTTCCTGAAATTTTCGTACCACTACATTAAAATTTCAAATTTTCAACATATAGAATAATTGTTTTTCAAAAAATGCCTAGCATCTTAGAAACTAAATTCAATTTTCTACAGATTCTCTTCTTACATATTTTTGATATAATATTTAAAACTTGTTCAATTTTTATTGTCAACTTGCCTAAACCTGATTTTCTAAATTTTCATTGCTACTTAAGGGCCTAGTTTGGCATACCATGATCTTCCATGTACTCATTATCTAAGTAAGTTTATGGTAAAGTGAAACAATTGGTAGATATCTAATTCACCTCCCCCCCTCTCAGTATATCACTTTTCCATAGTAGATTTCTAACAACAACAATTATGGACATCAAGCACATGAGTGTAGATCAAAACTAAATAAGTCATCTAAGAAACACTATATGGAAAAGCACTATCAAACTTGCAACATGCATAGACACATGCCACAAGAGTACATGATAAAGATGATGCAAGTCTAGTAACCAAAAGGACAAAACAAGACATGTCAACCAAGAAAACAAGGTAATGCATATATTTTAGATTACAACACTTGGGTTAATTGCACAACATGTGGTAGATATGGACATATAGCAGCTAATTGTATGAGAATGGACTAGAGAGGAAGAACTCAAAATTGGACAAATTCTAGAATGGCATGTTTGCACTATCATAAGGTTGGTCATTTAAGAAAAGAATACAGAGATTGAGCACTAGAGGTGAATGCAAATATAAATGGGGACACCATTGAATAAATCATGAGGATAAGAAATCAAATGTGGATAAAAGAAACAAATGACAATGCTAGCTCAAGCATAATAGTCGGTGACACCTCATCCTTTAGATTAGGCAATCTCACCACCTCCACCTAATAAATTCAAGTATGGAACTAAATTTCAATTGGTTATATCTTACAATAGCTCCATATATCTATTGAATGAATACCAAATCAACATGAAATAAGATGCACTAGGGTATTATATGTTTTGAGCATAAAATATGTATAGTTCGTAAAAGCATGACCGAGTGAAACTTTATTATTTGGTGAAAGTATCAAGGTTAACCGTGTTGAGGAATCAACTAACCAACATTTTAGTGTTAACCAAGATAAAGTTTCAAAAAGATAACCAAATGTCATTGTATTAGTTGAGTTGTGGTAGGTAAAGATTTTAATGCAAAACTTTGAGTGAAAAAAGGAATTTTAGTTATAAATATACATAGATGCAAGTTATTTTTCCATACATTGATCAAGTGTAGAACTAGAGCAATTTGAGCGAATTTGAGAAGAGAGTTTTTTTTAAGAATTAAATAGAGATTTGAGAAGATCCCGAGCCATTTTTTATCATTCAAAGAAAGTTCTTTACAACCAAGTTATTTTCCTAAATATTTTGTGAAGCCCTTAATTTTTTAGAACTATGGCATCTTCATCCAAGTCTATGGAATCCAAGACTAAAAGTGACAAGAAGGTCACATTGATCAGCAACATATGAAGAACCCAACTATAAATTGCACCTGGAGATTGCTTAACAAGTTAATCAATCAGGTGCATTTTCTAGCATACCACCTAGGGTTTTATTGGTTAAGGATATACATTCTTATATCCACTGCAAGGTAAATAAAATCACAGACTTCAAACTGCAATCAACATACTAAGACATGAGAGAGAGAGAGAGAGAGAGAGAGAGAGAGAGAGAGAATGGATGAGGGTTGTAATTAGCTATGTTCACAAAGAAAAAATGTGATTAGATGAACCGGTCAAAATAACAAAATTTATTATTCACATGGTTATAGGTTACCCTACAAATGATAAGGAAAAGGCCTTAAGAAAACCACCAAGGGTAGAGACCGAGAAGCTAACAGGAGATGAGTGGGATGGTAGAGGCATGAGGATCAACACAATCACCAATCTAAAAACAAGATTTGGAGCCTATGTTATTGGCTATAAGATTTTTCAATTAAGTAGGCCTAATAGTGTCCCATGTGGAGAAGTAGACATTTAGCTTATAAGATTTTTAAGAAAGGATTATAGTTAGACCTCATTGAGCTACTATTGAAACAATTGGAGGAGAATATGGGGACTATCTCTGTAGAAAAGGCCAACACTAGTAAGTTTGGTTCATTACTTGTCTGTACATTTTTCTACTTAAAATACTATTTCCCATCAGTCTGTAATGTGGAATGGGATGTCAACCGACCTATCATCATCCAAATCAATGAATTTATCAATAACTTAGGTCAAAATTTTGTGGTTGTGATGGATGACTATTTTGGAAAGTTTAAAGATAGAATGCACAAAAGGAGAAGGATACCTAGATAATTAATTGAAAAACACAAGGACAACATTTGTTTTTTGGTGGACACTGAAACCACATTGATTAAGGTATTTGATCCAAGAACTACATGGCTACCTCCAATGGGCTATGAACTCGATATTGAAGAAGCCTCTAGGTCAATAAAGGCACTAATGGAAGATCCCAAAGACCCCAATGCTACCAGGTTCAAAACATATGAGGAAGAAAAGATAATGATAAAAATGGATTTAGTCAGAGTTAAGGTTAGTAGAAAATCAAATAAAATGATGGGAAACTTAGATAAGAATTTTGGTGAAGAAGAAGATGAAGCAACAGAGAAGTAGGTTGAAGAAGCAACCAAGGAACAACTTCTAATCGGTAAAAATGAACACGAAGAGGAAATTGAGTTAGATAAGGAAATTCAAGCTGTACCAGTGAAGGTCACAAGGAAGAGAAAAAAAAGAAGAGACCCCTACCCGATTGAGGAAAAGATCCTCTACAGTTGTTTCTCCACCCCTAAAATGAGGAATAGAAAAAATCACAGGGCCTACTCCTACAAAGACTTATCAAAATAAGAAAAGAGGTGCACAAGCCCCCATCGAGAAACCAAAGAAGAGGAGAAAGATATTCAGAGTTAAGGATGATGTTGACTTTGAATAAGAAGATGATCAAAGTCAATTTAAAGTTTTTGTAAAAAAAAATCAATTAGTTGATGAGCTAGTTGAGAACCTAAAGGAAATGGGTAGAATAGGTCACTTGAAGATGAATCAGTATGTACATATATCAACTAAGGATTAGGAGAATATAGAAGAGGAAATCATCAACAAGATGATTAAGTTCAGAAGATTACCTATGGAATTTTCAAACTATATTCTGAAGGCATTATATGAAAAGGTATCAGAAAGATGGACATATCCTTTGCATACTGAAAATAAAATGAGGGAACACTCATTAATTTTGCAAATTCCGGCACTATCAATGACCGAGGTTGAAGACATGATGAAAAAATATGCGAATAGATTTTTGATGAAAGGTCGAGCTTTAAGCATATCGAAAGGAAAAATTGAAGAAGTAGATGAAGATAAAAAGTTTTGTGGTCAAAATTTTTGGATTCCAAGGCTAAAGCAGACAAAACTGCAATGGAAATAATCCTCAAGTGAAAAGTAAAAGGTAAAGGACAAGGGTTACATTAAGATGATGCATATATATCTACTAAAGAGCCAATTCATATATCTAATATTGAAATACAAGATAATGAAATATATGTCAAATATTTCTATCCAGCATGATATATTGAAGAAGAAAAACAAGATACTACTGAGAAACTAGTAACAATCAAGACTAATGAAGTCACAATAGAAGCTATTACTAATGGAGATCCTAATCATGAAGAATAGGATGATGAAGATATCATAATGGCTATAGAACATATTGAAGAAGATTGGCCTATTGAGGAAACAACAGTAAACATATCGGGTAATTTACTGATATTGCCACTCAAGGGAAACCCGAGGAATAGGAACCTAAGAAATAGCAGGATATCACTAAAGGATAGGGTGGAGAAGGACCAAATGACACAAATGAGCCTAAAAACAAAGAGGCAAAAATAAGGCACCTGAAACTAAAACAAATATAGATACTTCTACAACTGACACAAGGGAAGAAGCCCAAGGACATCAAACTGAGGGAACAGTCAAATGGAAAGATAAGGATGAAACTGTGTCAACTGAGAAAGAAAAGTATAATCTAGAGACTAGAGCTTTAGTTCCTTATGGGAAATCTCCCATATCTAGCACTCAAGCGAAGAAGAAAAATAAAAAACATGGTAAGGGTCCAATCACTTTAGATGAGATTATTGAAATTCCCACATGTGACCCAAGAACTCTAGACCTAGAAGCACTAAGAATATAAGGAGAATTGTGCACAAGGAAGGTTTCACAAGAAAAACTAAGACAAGAAAGTAAGCATAAGCAGGTCTTAGAGGATGTTTGAGAAATTTTTATGGAAGTAGTCCTCGATATCAATATTAATGAGGCAACTCCCATCATTGATCAACTTTTTACTCTAAATGGCCACATTAACTCTCCAAACATAGATGTAGAGAAAATAATAGAAGAAAGAGTAGAAGAAAAGATACAACTAAAGCTAGGAGAGAAAATCAGCTAGGAAGTGGTAGTTAATAAAGTTAAACTATGTATGGTAATAACTGAGCTAGATGTTCTTATTCAAAGAGTTATTAAAATTTTGCACAAGTTATGCACTATAGGCAGTTTCACTACTAAGATGTTCTTATTAAAAGAGTAGAATAAAAGATACAACTAAAGCTAGTAGAGAAAATTATTAACCAAGAAGTGGCAGTTAATAAAGTTAAACTATCTATGGTAATAACTGAGCTAGATATCCTTACTCAAAGAGTTATTAAAATTTTGCACAAGTTATGCACTATAGGCAATTTCACTACCAAGATGTTCTTATTAAAAGAGTAGAATAAAAGATACAACTAAAGTTAGCAGAGAAAATTAACCAAGAAGTGGCAGTTAATAAAGTTTTTAACTATCAATGGTAATAACTGAGCTAGATGCTCTTATTCAAAGAGTTATTACAATTTTGCACAACTTATGCACTATAGACCATTTCACTACCAAGATTAGTGAAAGAATACAAAAAATATATGCATAATTAAAGGTTAGTGAAAATAGTCTTTTAACTGATCCCAATGCATTTTATGAGCATTATGCTAAATTTCAACAAATCTAGTGATTAAGACTAGAACTGAGGAATGAAGAAGATAAAATCAGAGAACAACTAATTGAGCTGTAGGTAGAATTAATTCCCCACCTAAAGGTGATGCAAAAGCATGTGAATAAGGAAAAATATTTAGTTGCCACCCCTGAGATATTTGTGATAGAGAACATTTTTGATATGCATGCACAAGTCAAATTAGAGAAGATTGGTCTTGAGAATCTGAAAGAGGAATGGGAAAACCTCTTAGCTACACTACAAAAAACCCATCAGAACATATTTGATAAATTGTAAGTACATTTTTTGGCATTAATTTCAAAAAAGGGGGAAAATATATGTATATATATATATATATATATATATTCTTGTATTTTCTTCACACTGAGTGCATGTATAAAGGGGGAGTTCACACAGATTCACATATTTTTTGGTTAAGTTTGAATTTTGTAGTCGGTATACATATACATAAAGTTTTTGATACTAATGCTAAAGGGGGAGAATGTTACTCCTAAGATCATTAATGGTTGACATTAGTATCACTCAGTCATATAGTCAGTAAAGGAGACAAGACAAGACAGTCGGTCAATACATAGAGCCTAGACACCAAGCAGAACACAAGGTAGATCATTATGATAACCAAATATTATTTGACCAAGCACTCTTACCGAGCTAGATGATTACTGAGTACCAATCACAGTAGTCACCAAGCATTCATATGAACTAAGCACTAGTTAATTACTGATTAATGAATGTAGTGTACACTAAGTGAAATAGGAAACAAAATAGCAGTTTGGAATGACACAAAATACAAGGAAAATGGTTTGCACTGATTAGAAAATGGTTTACCAAGATCAAGATGAAATTTAATATGGATGTAATCATTTGATTACTAATAATTCCTATGTAAAGATGATCTATGTTATTCATTTCTATTGTTGATCTTAAGTTTTCTAAGATGGTGTCTAAACCCTAATTAGGTCAAATTAGTTTGATATAAATAATGTAAATTTGTCATTTTGACAAGTATCACACATAAAGTAGCTGCCATTGGAAGACATTTGAAGATCAGACAAGGGTTATGATTGACAAGAATTGCTAGAGAATATAGTTTATTAGAAACAAAAGGCTACCAGGTAGAATTCAGAGAAGAGATCAATCACATTAAGGTGATAACAGATAAGTACATAATAGATTTAATATCAAGAGAGATTAGTTTCTATTTACATATCAAACTTACTCTTACTTTTTAACCATTGTAGTAGACCTTAAATCTCTTAACATAGTGGACTTAACAGTTCTTTTGTAAAATCTCTTAACCGAGTGCACACCTAATTGTCTTGCTAAAATCCTCTAACTAGGTAGATCTAGTTGATCTTATTGTTACTCCTAACAGGGTAAGATCACTAGAAGTGATCAAATATTTGTAGCCTTAACCAAAAATTTTTTTACTACAGTAGTCAATTATTGTTGATTGCATTCCCACCACAATTTTTACCTTCTAACATGGGTTTATGCAATACCAAAATACATGTGTTATGTGTATGAAGTTTCATGTTTGCATATTTGATTAAATTACATGCATTTAAATTTTAGTTATGTTATTGATGTATGGTAAATGAAAATGATACAGTCCATTAATGAAATACATGTTTACAAGGATTCAGTTTGAAAATTTTTTAAGGGTACTGATTCACCCCTCCCCTATTGTGTCAAATTATCCTAATTGACCAAATAAGGGTCATAGGAAGATGTCTATTAATAGGTGATTTATGTGGTTGATGTTTTTGGTGGATTGGTTCATGAAATATGTATATTAATATTACTAATATATTCTACAATAGGAAGGATCATTGAATGGATGGTTGATGAAGAGGGAAATGTCCTTAAACCACTTCCAACCTAGGTTGAGTCCTTTCACCAATAGAATCCTCACAAGACACCTATTACCAAATATTTCCACCAATAATTGAACCAGGATTGGACTTGTCTAGATCCCTCTACTAGGAATCCTTTCAATAAAAACCACAACCCCACTTGATGAGCTCCCTCATCTACACTTGCATATCCACAACCTAGATTCCTTTTCATGGACTTTACCCTTAGCAAAACAATATCTTCACTTCCACAAGACCACTATAGACCAAAGAAATGTCCCAAACACTTCTTATGTTCCAACTACAATATTTATACCCTTTGATATATTCTTGGAAACCCCAGACCATGAATTCCTTAGTTGGGCCTAGTAGAGACCGAATGTTTTTAGTCATCCTAATTGGATAAATTGACTTCAACACAAAATTATTACAAAAAAACCCAACAAAAAACTTTGGATTCAAATACCCTTTTTAGAGACCTATAAGATTCCAAATTTATGGCTATAGATTTCACAAATTGAACACTTTACCCAGAAGCCCTAGATTCTAGGATTTTAGGCCTAATTCCATGCATTTAAAAATGAACAATATCACATATACTTGTTGAAATCAAACCAAAAATTCAAAAGGGTCCTCCTTGATCCTAATACTCATGAACTATCATTGGATTGGACATGTCCTTGCACACAAGCTCACTGCACTTCAATTCCATTCACAATTTGACTAGTCACATAGGGATGCCTAATCTCTAATTACCTCCAAATACCAAGGAACCCTTTTGTTCCATGGCCAATACCACCTGAAACTTAAGGTACACTTTGAAACCCTCCTTTTCACCAAAGAATAGAATTCTCCAATGATGGAATTAAGAGGAATTGCCCTTTCTTTTTGAAACCCTAGTTATGAGGGTTTAGTGACCTACAACTAAAAATTGAATGGATCTTCCTACTCACATACATTCAAGACCTCAAACCAAAACCAAAACAAACCTAATTAATTCCTCTAACTCCAAATATATTATTTTTCACCAAATGAATCCATACAAGTCCGTAAAGATCTCTGCAAGAACAAATTTACACAAAAAACTAAACTTTTTGGCACACAAACTCCACGTATTTCTTCATTAACTCCATGATTAAATTTTAAAATAGAATTATAGGTGTGGAATAAAATATTTGAGCCCAAATAAACCAGCCTAACTTCTATTCAAATTAAATTTATCCATTGAAACATAACATTTTGCAAAAACTTGCAAAGTTGTAACTTTGCAACTTTTCTAATTCTGCAATTTTTTGACAATTTGGCCTTATTAGAAGTATTGACCATCCATAGGTGATTCAGGTGCCCTCACACATGAAAAATGAACCCCTTGTAGACCAAAAATAATTTTGACATCAATAGCACATCCACTAGCATAGGATGACCACCTTAGACGAAGCATGGAAGAATACCCAATTTTAAACATCTCTTTGACCTAAAAAGACTAATGGTACAAAAGGCCTTATTAAAAAATTAGGTAGCCATGAAAATCATTATTAAATTTAGATATCCCCCTACATAGTTAATAACACCACATGAAGGACAGGTGCTCCTACACCAGTGGTTGATACCCTAGGGTGAAATTTTTCTTGTGAAAAGGGTGCATGCATGGTGCTACGATGAAAGTCTAAGAGATATACCTTAATGAGGGTATGGTTTAATGATGGAATCAATTTACTTATCTTTAATGGATGGTGAACCAACTCATTTTAGATTCTGGAATTGATTGGAAGGTACATTTAAAAAAGCTTTAGGTTTTAAGGCCTAGAAGTGAAGGTACATGAGTTGGGAGAACATGAGAATGTGGTAGCCATTAAAACCCATAAATTCCTTGGTTTGGAATCATAACTCAATTCTTTCCAATATGTTGGGGTTCTCATCATATGTATCTAATATGGTTTCTTTGTAAATTTGGGCTATTTTAGGCTCAGTTGGCCTAATTTGACAATTGAAGATATTGGTCCTGTGTATTGGTCCAAAACAATAATATCTACTTTTTGGATATGTTGAATAATATCCAAAAGGGTATCTGAAAGTGTAGTTTTTTTAGAAGGTGTTTTGGAACAAGTTGGTGAGAAGTGTGAAATGCCTAATTTTGTCCACTGTGTTTCTTAGTGACAATTCGATCCAGTGTGGTCACGAACATTCAAGGGACTCTATGGGAAAATGGGGTTGTAACTAGTGTTTACCTAGCCAACCAAAGATAATGGAGAAGATGATTTGATCCCATGACAAATGAATTGAAAGATACCCAGCGTTGCTCATTCAATTGAGCAGCATTACAAATTTTGACATAAACTAAGATAGGGATGCCAAATTAAAATAAAAGTTAATCTCCCAAAATTGAGATGGGTAATTGTTGGCCTCCATAACATAGTCTTTTATCACTTAAAGTTTTTTTGATACCTCATACAAGCTCTGAGATATGCCCCAAGAAATATTTCTACCCAATGTTGCTTAGTGACCCTTACAGACACTTTGGTCAGGTGTGCTTGTGAATGTTTGAGGGACATAGTAGGTGAAAGGGGTTGTCACTAACATTTACCCGACCAACCAAAGAATGGAGAAGACAATTTGATCCCACAGTGAATAGATTGAAAGATACCCAATGTTTCTCAATTGAATTGACAAACATTACAACTTTTAACATAAATCCAGATAGGGATGCCAAATTAAAATGGAGGGGAATCTCCCAAACTTGAATGGGTAATTATAGGCCTCTATAACATGGTCTTGTAGCACTTGATGATTCCTTGATACCTTGCATGACCTCTAAGATATCCCCCAAGAAAGATCATTGCCCAATGTCACTTAGTGACCCTTAGGGACACTTCGGTCTAGTGTGATCGTGAACATTTGAGGGACTCTAAGGAAAAAATGGGATTTTCATGATCATTTACTTGGCCAGCCAGAGCTAATGGAGAAAATAAGTTGATCCCACACCGAACGGATTGAAAGATACCCAATTTTTCTCATTTCAATTGTGCAACATTGCAACTTTTGACATAAACTGAGATAGGGATGCCAAATTAAAATAAATGGGAATCTCCCAAAACTGAGATGATTAATTGTAGGTCTCCATAACATAGTCTTGTAGCACCTAATGATTTTTTGATACCTCACATGAGCTTCGAGATATGCCTCATGAAATATTGCTACCCAATGTTACTTAGTGACCCTTAGGGACACTTTGGTCATGTGTGCTCATGAACATTCGAGGGAATCCATAGGTGAAATGGGGTTGTCACTAGAATTTACCTAGCCATCTTGAGCTAATGGAGTATAATATTTGATTCTAAGATGAATGGATTGAAAGATACCCAATGTTTCTCATTTCAATTGAGCAACATTGCAACTATTGACATAAATCGTGATAGGGATGCCAAATTAAAATAAAGGGGAATCTCCCAAAACTACGACGGGTAAGTGTAGGCCTCCATAACATGGTCCTTTAGCACCTAAAACTTCATTTATACCTCACACAAGATCTGAGATATCCCCCAAGAAAGATCATTTCCCAATGTTTTTTACTGACCGTTATGGACACTTTGGTCAGGGGTTCTCATGAATGTCCAAGGGACTTCACATGAGAAATAGGGTTGTCACTAGCATGTATCTATGAAAAGGGTATCTAGATCAATAATTATTTTGTCAAGTTTTTTGGAAAGTTTGGGAGAAAAGTTTGAAAAATAGGGTGTAAAGGGCTATAAGGAGTGCCTACACTAGTAAATTTTACCCTATTTTTCGATGAGGATTAGTCAAATTTTTTATACCAATTGGTCGAACAGATGACCAAAATTTGTCATTGAACTTTTTTCATCAATTATTCTACAGGAAAAACCATCATCAAAATTTTCACCCACTTAGTGGTCAAATTATCGACCGTATCTTCGTTGAAGTAATCGCTTGAAGCTGGAAGAATTGCAAATCAAACCTTTTGTCTAATGACCGACATTCATCGAAACCGATGTCAAATGCATAGCATTCTCATCGAAACTACTAATATTAAAAGGTAAAAAAATTGACCAATACTAATTTTTGGTTAAAAAAAATGTGACAGTGATTGAATAGAGCATTTTCATTGTGATATTCATAGCCTCAAGAAAATTCAAACAGACTAAGAAAGCTTCATTTACTTACAGAGTTGTGTGCTTGTCTGAGTTTGATACACAGATCAAGTTGTACAACCTTTAGAATAGATCATGTTCAAGTAAGGTCGTACAACTTGATCTTCCTATCAAACTCAGACAAGCACACAAATCTGTAAGTAAATGTTAATTAAATATTTTATTTTTAATAGTAGTTTAAAAGCCTATTTAAATGTTTTGATAGTTTGATTATTTTAAAGATAGAACCAAATAAATTTACCAATGCTAGAAAGGATGATGGTTGAATACAAGAAATGGAAGAAGAATTAAATCAAATTGAGCAAAATTAGAATTAATTAGTTCCAAGACCTATAAATGACAATGTGATAAGAACAAAATTGGTATTCAGATATAAATTATTGAGCTTCTCTTTGTTTCGATAATAGTTTAACATTCTCTACTTAACAAGGCCAACCACGTGAAGGTGGAAGCTCATTTGGCCCCTCCTAGGATCCTCTTATTACCCTTTACGACACTTTAAGACCTCTAAGATGTATTCTTAGGGATCGTAAAGGGTCATAAAGGGTCATAAGGGGTCCTAGGACACAACAACTAAGAAACATAAATGTAGGCATTATGGTCACAATGTTTTGGAAACACAACATAATTGAGTGGCATACCCAGACGATGCAACGCAACCACTACTCCTATAGTTCTAAGTTGACATTGCGGGATCCAAAAACCAAAGATAAGGAATCTATATATGGTTTTTGGATCCACAGTGTCAACTTAGAACTACAGGAGTAGTGGTTGTGTTGCATTTTCTGGGTATAGCATTCAATTATGTTGTGTCTCCAAACAATTGGGATCATGATGCCTACATTTATGTTTCTCAGCTATTGTGATACCTACATTTATGTTTTGTAGCTGTCATGTTTATTTGCATGTTCTTTGTGTTTGGCTTCTCTCCCTTGCATCAAAAATAAGATTTTTCCCACTCTAAATCGAGAATGTGCATGCAACACAAGTAGAATATGCACGAATAGAAGGTGGAGTTGAAAAAACACAACACATTTACATTTTTTTAATAGGTTAAAATTATAATGTACGCGATGGTCTATAACTTAAAATATGCAATTAAAGACCTCTATCAAAAATGCAACCCTTTTGTGCATTTCAACTCCACTTGATATCCTATGTATATGAATTGAGATTGCATATTGAACTATGCTTCTCCTTCTGCATTGCCTGAAACCAAGAGACTATCACAGTTAACATCTAAATGGTGCATCTCATCATCACAACTAATCCACCTTAAACAATTGAATATATTTTCTTGTATTAAATATTCATTAATCAAAATTTGAATAGAAAATGTATACCTTGAGTACTACAATTCACATTAGAATCAATGCCTCTATCATGCTCGGCCGGTACAGTATCAATATCAGTAGGCTGCATTCCAATGTAAATAAAATAGATGTAGATTTAGATGGCGATATCCCATAAATCCCTAATTCATAGTCTATCATTTGTTAGCAAATACAAATATGTAACTGCAGTCTCAAATTTCAAATTGTCACAGTTTGGTTAGCACTATCAAAACAAAGTGATTCTTTGACAGGTCGAAAGCATAGCCACTGGATGAAATTCAAATTAGGGTAATGTATCATAATACAACCAACACTCAGAGTTGTATGGGTTGTCGAGTTGCTTCTTGAACAAAACCATAGGCTAAATATAAGCCATGTCTTTAGCCACAGAAAGGAAAATATGTCTGCAACAGTATAATATTGGAAGGTTTTGAAATTGAGTCATAGATCAAGTACGTGGATCTCTGAAACACTAAATTAGGGATTTTGGGGATATCCTCATCTGTATCTATAACTATTGCCTCTGTTGCTATAGGTGCTTTTCCCCTATTAGATATTTATCTTCAAGTGTCCACACTCATTCTATTGGTTGTTGCCAAATGGTCACAATCAATGATTGGGAGAGCCCTATTTTAGCACCAGTCATGTAGTACAAGCACTAGAATTGAGTTTTTCGGCACGGATGGGAAATTTTTGTATATCAACATGCGATAGAGTTTTTTTCCCAAACTCTATCGCATGTTGATATACAAAAATTTCCCATCCCATGCCAAAAAACTCAATTCTAGTGCTTGTACTGAGACCTTAAATTATTGAGCTTCTCTTTGTTTCGAGAATAGTTTAACATTCTCTGAGAAACATAATTGTAGGCATCATGGTCACATTTTTTTGGAGACAATGTAATTGAGTGGTATACCCAGATGATGGAGAGCAACTTCTACACCTCCAATTCCAAGTTGTTCTCCATCCCACAATGTCAACTTGGAATCGAAGGTGCAGAAGTTGCACTTCATTTGGGTATACAACTCAATTATGTTGTCTACAAAAAAATGTGACTATGATTCCTACAATTATTTTTTGAGAATAGTTTAATTAACATTCTCTACTTAATAGGGCCAACCATGTGAAGGTGGAAGCTCATTTGGCCCCTCTTAAGAGCCTCTTATGACCCTTTATGACATTTTAAGACCTCTAAGATGTATTCTTAGAGGTCATAAAGGGTCATAAGGGGTCCTAGGACACAACAGCTAAGAAACATAATTGTAGGCATCAGGGTCACATCTTTTTGGAGATAATGTAATTGAGTTGTATACCCAAGCGATGGAGTGCAACTTCTACACCTCTGATTCCAAATTGACACTACAGGATTCAAAGACCATAGATAAGAAAATAAATTTAGAGAGCAGAGGAGGGCCATAACAACAAAAATAATACAGGACAAACCTAAAGTTAAATGAGGCAACTGCAAACATTTTAATAGATTTTTATTATTAAATAATGAAATTTGCATATACTAGTGTTCTAAGCCCCCTCATTACATGATTTATTATTGTAAGCCACCTCTAACTTACGCATCTAGAAAATGAAACTACAACCTATTGAGATTGAGACAAACCTTATAGAACAACAATAGCTAGGAAGGATTGCTTTCCAACATCTATTGAATACATCTATTGGAGGACCTTATATTCATGAGCTACAGATGTATTCAACAGATGTTGGAAAGCGATCATTCCTTGCTGATGTTGTTCTTTAAGGTTTGTCTCAATCCCAATAGGTTGTAGTTTCATTTTCTAGATGTGTAAGTTAGAGGGGGCTTACAATAATAAATCATGTAATGAGGGGGCTTAGAACACTAGTATATGTATATTTCATTATTTAATAATAAAAATCTATTAAAATGTTTGCAGTTGCCTCATTTAACTTGAGGTTCATCATCTATTATTTTGGTCATTATGGACCTCCTCCACTCTCTAAATTTATTCCTTATCTATGGTCTTTGTATCCCGTAGTGTCAACTTGGAATCGGAGGTGCAGAAGTTGCACTCCATTGCTTGGGTATACAACTCAATTACGTTGTCTCCAAAAATTTGTGACCATGATTACTACAATTATGTTTCTCAGCTATTGTGAAATCTGCATTTATGTTTCTCAGCTATCGTGTTTATACCTTCTCTCATTTGCTGGTGTAATTCCTCTTTGAGTATCCCCATTCTCCTTTGCATCCAAAATGAACTCATTCCAATCCCTCACTGGAATAAAGGGAGACTTCATACCATGTTGCACTCAAACTTCAGCAAGACTTCATACCATGCATCATCCATAGATTACGTTCAATGCATTATTTATGCTTGTATTGGTGGGAAAACTCTTGAAAACATGCAAAAGAGATTGCATTCAACCTTATTGTTTACATGACACCTATAGTTTACCTCCAACGTAAATCAATGATACAAATCTGTGGATGCTGCTTGGTACAAAGCCTCACTCAAGCTTGAAAATGATAGTCAATCCATAGTCAAGGTCAAGGAACAAATGGAATAACCTAGAAAACACTATATGTTAAATCATGTGATTGATAGAAAATTGGGGCTCACCTGAGCCATAAACATGAAGAAGTGTTCTAAAAAAAGATGTAAACCATATATATGCACACTTGAGGCAAAGAGAAATTATGTCATATCAATATTAAAATATTAGTTACAATATGAAAATACTAAACTAACTAATTCCTGAGTTCATCTCTGCATATGGTCGCAACAAAGATATGTGATTACAATACAAAGAAGGCATCATAAAAGTACAATTTCATAATTTTCCCTAGCCTGACATGTTTTGCACTCAAATCCTTCATCGCGGATAAGTGGAGATGGGCGGATAGATGTAGATGAGTTGTTATCAACACAACTAAAGTATCCACAGCCATTATTTCCTTGTGATACCCAATCTACATTAGTTCTTATATTATAATGAATAGTATTTACATTAGAAACTCTAAATATATACATATTAGCAACCTTTTTTCTATTTGGGTAGCAGCAGAATTGTTGTCTAGGGTTGTTCGGTGTCCATGAAGTCTTCAACACACACTGCCCACCACCACATTGACAGTTTGGCACAGTGACAAGGGTCATCGAGCCTATATCAATAATGCACCGCACCATCGTTACTACATTTATTATTTTTATATGAAATACGCCAAGGATTAGCATCAGAAATATTAACCATTTACAATAATGAAAAGTAAACCTAAATCAAATAGCTCATTTTTTATTAGCATGTGTAGTCTCTATGTATATGAAAAATGAAAGAAATATGAAGCTGAAATAAAATAGTGAACAAAATAGTATTCTACATAGAGTGAATAAAATATACCATCAAAAGAAGGTGACAAAATCTTGTCACGAAGCACAGACATAGGAAATCAAAAAGGGACAAAAGACAAGAAATAAGAAAAATCATTACGACTATAGAAAAATCATTTATACTATAATCAAAAAAAGAAACACTCTTTTCTCAACAATTTTCAAAATCATTAGGACTATAGAAAAATAATTAAACTATACAAAATCAAATTTTAGAAATGGATGGTTCTGATGCTTTTCCATTACAACAATTGATCATTCATTATTTGGTATTGTGTATTCCATTTAATTATGTCAACAATGTTCAAAATCCTATCACCAAGCACATACAAAAAATAAGAAAAATCATTACGACTATAGAAGAATCAAGTTCTATAAATGGACGGTTCTGATATTGCTTTTCCATTACAACAATTGAGCATTCATCATTTGGTACTTCTTGGTGTATTCCATTTAATTTTTTTAGTTGTCATGTTTATGTGCATGTTCTTTATGTTTTTGGCTTCTCTCCCTCACAAGGGATACGTCAATAGGTAATTGATTTGAAAGCATAATGATTTGACAGTCTTTTTTTAGGATAGGTGTAATCATCCTGCCAACCTTAATTAGCAACATTGGTGTCCTATCATTGCACAAGTGCAAGACGGTAAGGGTCTATTCAAGGAGGGAAGAGAAAAAGGTCATTTTAACCTTACAAGGCAAGAGGAGAGACAGTCCAAATAATTCTATGGTGACTATCCCAAACAACAGACAAATGATGGAATTGCTAACATGTTTTCTTTTCATGTTTCTAACAAGTTTGTTGTAAATAGAATCATCATTACAATAGAACCACTCTTTCAAGATATTCTTGGCCAAATCGACCTAGATAAACAAATAAGATTGATCATGGAAGATAAATAATTATGAATGATAATAGAAGATAAATAATATAATAATGATAGATGTTGATAAATATTATTAATGGATCAAATAATAACATATTGATAGATGAAAGAATAATTATTTCAGTGTCTACAAGCTCCATTAGCTAAAATCATGACCAACCAAATATGGTTTTGGTAGTTGTAATAGGATTATATATACACCAAACAAGGAATGTACGGGTAGGATCCCTGGTATGTATGGATGAGAATAGGAAATAAAAGATAAAAACCAGTTTGTGTGCAATTTGTGATTTTGGAAAGGTATTAAGAGCCTTGTTTTGGATTTCATTTTCTTTATGTAACAAGGATCTGTTTGGTGCATGGCATACCAAATGTCAGATATAGTCAATTCTAGAAGATGCTGCAATTTTGGAAGATACAAATTCTGAAAATGATTTCTGGAATATGAGATGACTTGTTTGGTTCACAGGGAAGATGATTAGGAAGATACATAAGGAATTTTAATTCTATAATTTAATTTCTTTAAATTCATGTGTATACATCTATATATATACATACATACATGTGTGTATATATACATATATGGACACATGTGTATATATACACATACATACATGTGTATATGTGTATACATGTGTGTATATGCACACATATATACACATATGTACACATGTGTATATATACACACATACACAAATGTGTGTACATGTGTGTATACACACATATACAATCATTTAAACATGGACAATGACTAAGTATTGTGACCTCTCAAATAAAGATTGAAGATTTAAACAAAGTTATGACATTTTTTATGACAGACAACCCTAGCAACAAATTCTGGCAAGTTTTAGTAAATTTGTCATAACTTTCCATATCCTCAATAAAAAGGAACCAAACCAGTTCCAAAACAAATTTAACTCTCCCTTCAAAATCTTCCAATATACTTCTAGATTCATTCAAATAAAACTCCAACAGAAATGTGTCTTGGAACAACATAAAAATGTGCTACTAGATTCATAAAGATGTTCACGAAAATAAGATGAAAACTAGTTCCAAATCCAATTATATTATAATTGGATTTTTATATGAAGTCAAGCTAAAGGACTTGGTGAAGAAAAAGTGGTTGTTGGTGTGATGAAGGGTGCTCCCCTTAATACCACAAACACATAACAGATATAGAGAAACAACAACAATATGCAAGAACAAAAAATTGGCTTCTTATTATCTCCACAAATGTGGAATTACAAACTTTCAGAATTACAATATGCAAAGCCACATGCGCATTCCCTTACAATATTCTGTAGGACAAAGCCTCAAACTATTCTGAACTGCGTAAGACAATAATACAGCCTTCCTTATATAGGCAATTTTCCACCGCCTGGGAAGGTTCCAGAATTTTTAGCCAATAAGGCCGACCAAACTTAGAATTATTTTATTTTACATTTTATTACATCATAGTCGGCTCAAGATAACCTTTGAAACCCGAACAGAAATTTTGAAGAAAATTATTTTCTGCCATTTCAGGTGGCCCAACTTCCGAAGACCATAAGTCATCACCAGTTGACCCGATCAGCTATTATAACCCCATTTCAGAAATGCCACGAAGCGCTCTACAGGCTTGACTGGCGCAAGCGCCTGTCACCCAAATTTTTGACCTCATCCGGGGCCTCTAAAGCCTTCAAAACTGAGTTCAAAGTTTCTGTACCCTGCTGCCAATACCGAAAATCTTCAATATCTTCCAATATACACTTGATCTGGCAATGAAACTTTACTGGCAGACTTATATGACCAAAATGAACCTCCAAGAAAGAAATCAGATCATTCTGAGCACATACAAAAATTACCAAAAATAGTAACTTTCCATAAATAGCAGCTCCGCACAAAATAGCCCTTATTGAATACAAAAATAGAAATATTTTTGGGTGATGCAAGATTGCTCTTACACCCAGGATGCTCCTGCATCAGACACCCAGGGTAATTTGAGAAGTGACCCTGTCACGACTCAGGTGTGCAGAGGAAAGCCAAGACGGCCAACCTCCTCCTTTGTCAGCTATGATGAATCTTCAACAGGTCATCCTTTCCACTTGACCAGATATTCTTCATATGTCCTGTTCCTTGTGCTTCTGCCAACACGACTGTCCAGTATATCTTTGATCTCCTTAGTGTCTGAACTAGTTACTGGAATACTCCACTGTGCTGATGTGATCTCATCTTCAACACCTCCTTCATGATACTCTATCAGATCTAAAATGTTAAACACTGGTGAAATATTTAGCTCAGTAGGCAATTCTACCTCATATGCATTTCCTGAATCATGTTTCTTCAGTATCCTACATGGTCCAAACTTTTTCATTTTCAGCTTGTTATATGTACCAACTGGAAACCGCTCCTTCCGCAAATGAACCATGACTTCATCACCAACTTGAAATTCCTTACACCTCCTTTTCTCATCTGCCTTAGCCTTATACTGTGCGTTCATCTTGGTAATATGCTTCCTCACCTCCCCATGGATGTTCTTCAAGTGTCTGCAAAATCCTCAGCTTCAACACTACTTATTTCTCCTTTATCTATCTTCCTCAATTCAGATGCATTTCTTGGACTACTTCCATATACAATCTGGAATGGTGATTTACCAGTGCTCCTGTTGACAGAATTATTGTATGCAAATTCTGCCTGTGGTAAAATCAAATCCCATCCTATTGGCTTATCTCCAACCAAACATCTCAGCAAATTTCCCAAACTTCTATTCACCACCTCTGTCTGTCCATCAGTCTGTGGATGATGTGATGAACTGAACTTCAAATCTGTCTTCAACTTCTTCCACAATGTACGCCAGAAATATCCAACAAACTTAGTGTCCCGATCTGAAACTATGGTCCTTGGCAAACCATGAAGTCTCACTACTTCTCTGAAAAACAATTCTGCTACATGAACAGCATCATTAGTCTTCTTGCAGGGAATGAAATGTGCCATCTTTGAAAATCGGTCAACTACTACAAAAAATGAATCATGTCCCCGATGTGTCCTCGGTAAACCAAGAACAAAGTCCATACTAATATCCTTGCAAGGCTTCTCTGGTATAGGTAATGGCTGATACAACCCTGTATTCTACTTCACTCCTTTCGCCATCTAACATACTCTGCAACTCTGCACAAACTTCTTCACATCTTGCTGCAATTGTGGCCAATAATAATTCTCACCAACCAAAGCAAGGGTTTTATCACAACCAAAATGTCCAGTCAATCCTCCACTATGCTTCTCCTTGATGAGATTCTCCCTCATAGAACTTTGTGGAATGCACAACTGACTCCCTCTGAATAGCATATCATCTTGGATGATAAAATCCAGCCATTTCGTCCTGTCTAGAGTAACAGGTTCTGTACAAGTCTTCCAAGCTTCACCAAAATCAGGATCCTCTGGATACAAATTCTTGAGTTTCTTGAACCCAACCACTTCAATCTGCATTTCTATCAGCAATAGTTGCCTTCTGCTAAGAGCATCTGCAACCCTATTAGACTTTATACTCCTGTGTTTCAAAACAAATGTATAACTCTGCAAAAACTCAACCCATTTAAAATGCCTTTGATTCAATTTTCCTTGACTATTCAAATATTGCAAAGCTTGATGATCAGTATACAAAACAAACTCCTTAGGAAGCAGATAGTGCCTCCACTTTTTCAATGCCTGAACTATAGCATAAAATTCCTGATCATAAACAAAATATTTTCTCTTGGCATCATTTAATTTCTCACTGAAATAAGCAACAGGTTTACCTTCTTGACTCATAACAGCTCCTATTGCAGTACCACTAGCATCACAATCTACTTGAAACACCTTATTAAGATCTGGAAGTGCTAAAACTGGTTGTTCTGTAACTTTTTTGTTTCAACAATTGAAAACTCTTTTCTGCCCCATTAGTCCACTTAAACTCTTTTCTATCCCCTCTCATTGTTTCAGTCAAGGGTCCACAAATACTGCTAAAATTTTTGATAAACTTTCTGTAAAAGCTAGCTAGACCATGAAAAGATCTTACCTCAGTAGCACTCCTCGGAGTAGGCCATTCAAGGATAGCCTGTACCTTCTCTGGGTCCATTTTTAGACCTTCTGCTGAAACTACAAATCCCAAATACACCAACTCTTTCTTCACAAAACTGCACTTCTTCAAATTAATCAACAATTTCTCTTCTCTCAACTTCTCAAATACCATACGAATATGCATCATATGCTCATCCAATGTCTTACTAAAGATCAAAATATCATCTAGGTAAACAATGACAAACTTACCCAAAAATTCTTTCAGAACCTCGTTCATGAGCCGCATGAAAGTGCTCGGTGCATTGGTTAGCCCAAAAGGCATGACTAACCACTCATATAGTCCTTCCTTTTTCTTGAAGGTAGTCTTCTATTCATCTCCTTCTCTGATCCGAATCTGATGATATCCACTTTTCAGATCTATTTTTGAGAAATACACAGCTCCACTCAAACAGTCCATAATATCATCCATTCGTGGCAATGGAAACCTGTACTTGATTGTGATCTTGTTTATTGCCTTAAAATCTGTACACATCCTCCATTCTCCATTCTTCTTTGGTGCTAATACTGCTGGTACAGTACAGGGACTCAGACTCTCATGAATCAATCCTTTCTGTAACAGTTCATGTACTTGTCTGTTCAACTCCTCACTTTCTGCAGGTGTCATTCTGTGTGCTGCCTTATTCGGCAAACTCGCTCCTGGGATCAACTCCATCTGATGACTGATCTTCCTGACTGGTGGTAATCCATCAGGCACGTTATCGGATACAATATCTTGAAACTCATTCAACAAATCTACAACTTCTACAGGAACATCTTCTACTTCCTCTTTACCAACTTTTGGAATTAAAGCAAAACATACATGCTCATGCCTCATACCATCTAGGAAATTTCTTCCATCAACAAAAGTTATCCTTGCATTACCACATACCTTTTCTTCAGTCTCCTTGAATGGTTTTAGCTTATGTCGCACTCCATCTTTTGTCAGGGAATAGGTATTCGCACAACCATCATGTACAGCATATCTGTCAAACTGTCATGGTCTACCCAACAACATATGACATGCATCCATAGATATGATATCACACAATACCTCATCTTGGTATCCACCAATTTTGAACTTCACCAGGCATTGTTCATTGACCATGACCTTGCGGTCATCCTGTACCTAGGCAATCCGATATGGATGTGCGTGTTTCTGTCTCTTGAGCTTCAACTTTGTCACCATCTCTTCTGACACCAAATTGTCAGTGCTTCCACTATCAATAATCACATCACAACATTTACCTTCGCACTTGCACCTGGTGCGAAACAAGCTCCTTATTTGCTCAGGTTCATTCTCACCACTCAACAGGACTCTTCTGTTAATCAACGTTTCTCCTCTTTCAGCATCTTCAGAATTTGATGATCTAGCATCTTCATCTACATGTGCAACTCTGGCCTGGCCTTCATTTCTCCTGTCTATTCTTCCTTGGCGCTGAGGACATTCAAATGCCCTATGACCTTCTTCTCCACAGTGAAAACATGTTCCACGGAAGCCACCTCTTCCAGATCCTTGTCCTCTTCCTCTTCCTCTCTGATCTCTATTACTCTGATCCTGGAAATGATTGGAATTATTTTCTCGCTGATTCTGACTGCTACTGGCCTCATCCTTCTTTTTCAGATCTTCATTTCAACCACCATATGACTGTCCACCAGATCGTCCACCACGACCTCTTCCGTTTTGTCTGCTCTCAAACTTCTTGTTCAGCTTTTCCTCTACTTTTAGGGAAAACTGGTATGCCTCTTCAATATTGTTCATTCAAACCAGATTCAGCTCCTCCTGAATGCTTGGCCTTAAGCCATTAAGGTATCGGGCAACTTTCTCCTTATCAGCTTCTGCATGGCCTGTTCTGATGAGAAGTCGGTAGAACTCCTCTGTATACTCCTGAACAGATCTTCCTACTTGCTTCAAACTCTGCATTTTCTTCAGTAGGTCAAGCTCATAATCAACAGGAATGAACTGTCACTTCAATTTATCCACCATCCAATCCCATCTTGTGATTTTATCTTTCCCTCTTCTATTTTGCTCTAATTGAATTTCTTGCCACCAGATCTTCACATGACCTTTCAATCTGGCCTTCGCAAATTTGACCCTATCAGGATCCTCAACATCTTCATACTCAAAATATTCCTCACATTCATTGATCCAGTCGATCAATTCTTCTAGGTTAAGATTTCCAAAAAATGTAGGAACCTCAATCTTAGGTCTTTTCCCAATCTTGGAAATTGCCCGAAAAAGTCTTTCTTCCTCCTGGTTCACAATTTCAACTTCTCCTTCTTGATATTCTTCTTCGGCTTCATCCTCACTTTTATCTCTGACATTAAGATTCATTCCTCTATGAATCTCTTCTTGCAATGCTCGCACTTGTCTCTGCAGCTCTCTAACCTTAGGTGTTACAACACCAGCTCTTCTGCCACGTTCCCTTCGTGGACATATTTTTGCGATGCGCGCTGAAACCCTAGCCATGATCCTGGTGCAAACTACCTCACAGTCGGTGATCTATTTACACACTCAAGAAAACCTGCTCTGATACCACCTGATGAAGGGTGCTCCCCTTAATACCACAAACACATAACAGATATAGAGAAACAACAACAATATGCAAGAACAGAAAATTGGCTTCTTATTATCTCCACAAATGTGGAATTACAAACTTTCAGAATTACAATATGCAAAGCCACATGGGCATTCCCTTACAATATTCTGTAGGAAAAAGCCTCGAACTATTACCTAGATCTACTACCCAGAACTATTCTGAACTGTGTAAGACAATAATACAACCTTCCTTATATAGGCAATTTTCCACCGCCTGGGAAGGTTCCAGAATTTTTAGCCAATAAGGCCGACCAAACTTAGAATTATTTTATTTTACATTTTATTACATCATAGTCGGCTCAAGATAACCTTTGAAACCCGAACAAAATTTTTGAAGAAAATTATTTTCTGCCATTTCAGGTGGCCCAACTTCCGAAGACCATAAGTCATCACCAGTTGACCCGATCGGCTATTATAACCCCATTTCGGAAATGCCACGAAGTGCTCTATAGGCTTGACCCACGCAAGCGCCCGTCACTCAAATTTTCAACCTCATCTGGGGCCTCTAAAGTCTTCAAAACTGAGTTCAAAGTTTCTGTACCCTGCTACCAATACCGAAAATCTTTAATATCTTCCAATATACACTTGATCTGGCAATGAAACTTTACTGGCAGACTTATATGACCAAAATAAACCTCCAAGAAAGAAATCAGATCATTCTGAGCACATACAAAAATTACCAAAAATAGTAACTTTCCATAAATAGCAGCTCTGCACAAAATAGCCCTTATTGAATACAAAAACAAAAATATTTTTGGGTGATGCAAGATTGCTCTTACACCCAGGATGCTCCTGCATCATGGTGTCACAAGAGGTCTGAGATACTTACATGAAGCATGTTGTGGAGACTGCATCTATTGTGATCTTTGACCCAGTAGCATACTATTGACTCCAACAAGACAGGGAGCCACGAAACCTTAGCGTCAAAGAATTCTACCAAGTTATTGGAATTAGCATCCCATTGATTTTTTTGTTGATGAATATTTTGGCTTTCTCCAAGTGCATTAACCTTTGGGTATGGACTTGTATTTATTGAAATTGTTGATTCGGTCTGACTGAATTTGGTGTCTTGAACTATATTACTTTGACCATAGGATATATGGAGTATTGTGCTTAAATAGTGGAAAGTGCTTTTTTCTTTGAAATTGTAAGATTTTGAGGAAAAAGTATTAGGACAGAAATGCCACATTTTTGTAGCAAGCTATTGAAGTTGCGATGAGGCTAGTGTGGTTACAATTGAAATTGTGAGTTTCTCTTGGAATGGTATTGACACATTATAAGAGAAATGATTTTGAACTCCGAGATGATGGCCTAAATTCAAGTCTTGTCAATTTTTCCCCCATCTTGGTTAATTAAGCTTGGTGGAATCTTTTCTAAGCTTACCTCATGAGTTTTGATGAAAGAGATCCTCTACAAACCTAATGGTGTAGTACCTGCCTACAAAATTAACTACTTTAGTGATATCTTTAAGTGCTTCTCAATGGGGTGACATTAAAGGTATGGGATTTGAACTGATACAATATACATTAATAGTAGACTTTATCTATTGTGCAAAAAAACATATGTAGGATTATTATGGTCACAAAGTAATTGTCTTAATATCAACATTTCACTTCTAATATAATATTATTAGGAATTTCTTACGATTGATTGTCAAACTGATGGAGCTATGAGGCTATGCTTTGTTAATACTTTACCACTATAGAAAATTTGGGTATTGTTTTTGAATATTTGAATGATTTTAATGGGAACTTTGAACCAAAGATATAAGTTTCCTAAAGAATGATGCTTCAACTTCCATGAAGGACTTAGAAAAAGGGAATTGAACTACAGTGACTCCTTGTTTACCAATTTTCCATATAACATGAGGCATGTTGTTAGTTTTGTTAGAATTGTGAGAAGATTAAGGGGAATTAGTATTCTTGTGAGTGCTTTTCTAAGAATAACATTGGATGGATTAAAATGTGTTTGGGATTGGTTCTCAATGTAAAAACACTATATTAGTTATTTCTTACCTTTCCATGCCTTCTTTTTACTATTTCATTGCATTTTGAATTAGGAATATTGGACTGGTATTCCTAGGACAGCGACTGGTAGGGTACAGTCAGTTTGGTAGTTTGAAGTTTTCTTTATGATGTTGTTAGTTCAAAGTCAAATCTAATATGGATGGTAGGAGGATAAAATAGAATAGTGGTTTTATTTGGTCGCTCAACTTAGGGCCATTACTCTATGGATAATATGGAGTGGAAAAATGGTGCAAAATGTAGAATTTTTCTCAAAGTTCGTTGACAACTTGGTTCTTGAATGGGAACTCATTATCAATAAAAATTTCTAGGGGAATCCCTTACTAGCATATGATAAAATAATCAATCAAATTGGTAAAATACTTGGTAGTAGTGGTTATATACATGTGGCCATTTTTAGAAGTGAGATGCATCTTTCCTATGAGTTTAAGCCCCCATTGAGAAAAAGGCCTTACATAGATACTGGGTTGAAGCCCTTGCGTTGGTGCGTAGATCAAGTCTCCATGTATCTGAGACTTATAACATTTCTTTGCAAACTTTTAGGCCTCTTTCTATGCAGTGCCTATCCAATTTTAACTCGGTAAGGAACCATGTCGGTAAGTGAATCATCCATATTTTCTAGGTAATTTGTTAGTTGAGACTATGTTGAGCCAAATATATCAAAACATGAACCTTTACTTGAGTTGTATGAATTAGTGACAAAGGATTGTAACTCAATTGGTAGAGCATAATTGGTGAGAATGATGATGATAGATTTCAATGATTTAAAGATGGCACAAGCCACTCCAAATTTAGGGGTTAAGGCTATTAGCTCTTCTGTTCGAGCTTGATGATTTCTTTTTCTCACCTATTATGTTTTCAAAAATGTCAAAAGAATTCCAAATCTTGTAATTTAAATTTGTTACAAGAAAAAACAAGAACAATTTTGTTTCAATGAGTTAGGTGAATCCAGAGGACAAACTATGTACTGGGAGCTATTTTTAGATTCTTGTGGGGATGGGGTCTTGAGCATTCAGATCATTCAACTTGAATTAGCTGCACTGATATACACTTGTGTCCCTTGGAGATTCCCTCAATGTTCATGAAGGAATATAGAACATCTAATCATTTCCAATGAGTTTGTATAGGTTTGAATCAATTCTCTTTCTTGCCAGTTCTTGTGTCCACCTATTTCATCTATTAAATGCTAAAGCTTTCTATCAAGTTTGTAATGTTTGTAATGGTCAAGACATTTGTAATGTTTTTAGACCTAATTTGCACTTTTCTATCATGACTGAAGGAAATGATAGGTGATAATCTTTATGGATAAGGTTGAAACCATACCCAAACAGTGAGTCATCCGATTATTGTATGTTCATTTTCCATAAGAACTTTGTTTGGTTTTTATGTTCTTATGAAGTCAGCCTAATTTGAATAGTAATCATTATTTTTTTAATGAACAATCTTTGCTAATTATACCATGATTGCTCCATATTTAAAAATTTAGAAACGAGATGTTAATATGATTTAGAACAATAGAGAGGGGGGTGAATCAATTATTCTCAGGTCCTGATGTATAAAAAAAACTTAAAATCCTTTACTTTAAATCAAATCTAACAACCAAAACCAACTCGGTCATTACTGATTCAATAATAGAAACATATAACAATGTAGTCCACTACCCAACTATATCTAACTTGCAAAACACATAAATGTTCAAACCATAACATTCACACAAGCATTGACACAAGGATTTATAGTGGAAACCCAATATGGGAAAAACCACTTTGTAACATGCTACTATTGTTTTCACTCTTCTGAAGTGAGATCAGTTAAAAGCCAACCCTGTCAAAGGTTATAATACACACTGTTAGGTGTGACCCAGTTAAAGGATTTCAATTACCCTATTAAAAGTGAGCCTTGTTATAGGACTTACATACACTCCATTAGAATGCAACCTTATTCAAAGGATTTAACAAATGACTGTTAGGTCAACCTCTGTTAAAAGGATTTTGATTGTTACAATGGTTAGAAAGTAGCAGCAATATTAATCTGAAAAACATACAACTCACTTTGCAAATATCAAATATGATTCTGTACACTAATGATGGCTTACTGACTTTGACACTTTGCCATTTCCATCTCTGTTCTTCTTGGAACTTTTCTTCAAGCAACCACCACACTTCTCCTTTAGCCTTTTCTTCTTATACAATCAATAAAACTTTATGATCTTCGAGCATTCTCTTTTCACCCATACCTTCACATCCAATCTTAGGTTCCTTTTAATACTCATCTTTTGTTGCTTAATCTCCTTCATAAATCTTAGGGTTAGGTCAGATTCATTGAATCTACCTACTTTATGTTCTTTGGCTCCTTTTCTAGAATCATCTCAAATCTCTTAAAGACTTACAATAAAATGTTTTTCAATGCATTCAATGCTTTCAAACAATCAATAAATAAAGTCAACATATTTTACATAATCCAAGAATTCAACAATGTCGGCTCCAAATCTAAATTCTCTTCAAATGTAAAAATGTTGATGCTCGGTCAATACTATGATCAACTACTCGGTCTTCATGTAGAAAGCTCAATCATTACTAAAAATATTTCATCGGCTTATACTGTCTTCCTTGGCAATTAACTGATGCTCGATCGACACTAAAAATTTTTTCGACATATACTAAATCAGTCGACACTAACATCACTCGGCTTAAACATGATTTCTTCATTTTTGCTCGGTCAAGCCTAATAGTTTAGTCTTCAAACTTACTAAGATAAACAATACATTGTCTCATCATTGTACAACATAGTCAAGTACACTTTGTAGTATCAAGATAACTCAACCTTTTCTTAGGTGCTATTGTTACCAACCTTGCCCCAATACTTCACAACAATACAATAGATATAGTACTTTCCTAAGTAGTAATAGTCTTACCAGTTAAGGTTTGACATCAATGACAATACAATAAATGTTTCAATTGTAGTTTCCAAAAATCTCTCTCTTTGGCATTGATGGCAACACCATATGATATCACCTGAATAACACATGGATTACCAACCAATCCAAAAACTTATCTGTCCATCAAACAAGAAATTTTTAATATCCTTAGCTGCATTCTAATTTAGAATTTATAAACCTCACTTCTGTGACCATCAGAAGTATTTAGATCTCCCTCTATCCTGATCCTTCATTTTAGTTTAGCATCTCCATCTTTAGTTTCATGTGTTAAATATATCATCTTATTTCATCTCCCTCTTTGACAAAAATGCCAAAGCAACAACTATAACATTCATCCATCAAATGTAAATATTATATGTGCAGCTCAATGTTTCTCCCTTTATCATCTTGCTTATGACTGATTCTTTGTCTTTGCTCTTTTTCACAACTCTAGGCCAGTCCTAAAGTGTGATAGTCTTCTGCATCAATTTGTCAAATAATCTACTAGTGCATAGTTGATGCAGTGCTCCTAGCTTGACTAGGAAGCCTCAGTTAGGGGAAGAACCCCTAATTGACTTCTCAAGTATTCATGTGCTTCTCTTGGTAAAGCTTTAGTGAATATGTCTATTAATAGTTCCTTTGTATTCACATATTCCATTCAAACTTCTTTATCTTGTACTAATTCTCTCATGTAATGATACTTGATTGCAATGTGCTTGGTCTTAGTATGCATCACTAGATTCTTATAAATATTGATAGCACTTGTGTTGTCACAGAAAATAACAATAGGTTCAGTGATTTCTTCTTTCATGCCTACCAAAAATTGTTTTATCCATACCAAATTCAAACAGTTTACTATAACAACAACATACTCAACCTCGATAGTTGATTGGGAAATGCAATTTTGTTTCTTGCTTGTCCAGGAAACTAATCTTTGTCCAAGAAAGAAATATCCACCACTAGTACTCTTTCTGTCATCTACATTTCCTTCCTAATCAACATCTATATAAACTCTTAGTTCAAATTTGTCATTTTTCTTGTAATATAGCCCATAATCACCAGTTCCTTTCAAATATCTCATAACTCTTTTCACAACCATCATGTGTGTTTCCTTAGGATTAACAAAGAATCTTGTCACAATCCCAACAACTAATGCAATATCTGGTCTACTATGTACAACATACTATAATTTTCCAATCATTGATCTATACAAAGTCTAGTTCACTTCTACAGCATCATCATTCTTAGATAACTTTTGTCCAGTAGCCATAGGAGTACTCACTAGTCTAGAATCTTCCATTCCAAAAGTTTTCAATATCTCATTAACATACTTAGACTATGTAATAAAAAAAAATTTCTTCATCTGATATACTTGTAAACTAACAAAGAATTTGATCTCACCAAACATGCTCATTTCAAATTCAGTTTGCATTTCATTTTAGAATCTTTTACACAAGGCATCTACTCCACCAAAAATAATATCATCCACAAAACTTTTTGCCAACAAGATACCTTTAACTTCTTCATCTTTCATGTACAGATTGCTTGTGTCATTTGTTCTTGAAAATTGAATCTGTATCAAGTAGTTATGCAATCTCTCATACCATGCTTTGGGAGCTTGTTTCAATCCATATAATGCTTTGTTTAATTTGCATACCATGTGTCTTCTATTTGGATCAATAAAACCTTATGACTGTTCTATGTAAACTTCTTCTTCTAGTATACCATTTAAAAATGCAGAGTTGGCATCCATTTAATATACCTTGAAATCTTTATAAGCAGCCTATGCAAGCAGAGTTCTTACTCCTTCCAGTCTAGCTATAGGGGTAAATGTCTCCTCATAATCAATTCCTTTTTCTTGTGCGTAGCCTCTGCATACCAGCCTAGCTTTGTTCCTAGTTATTTCACTATTTTCATTCATCTTATTTCAAAACACCCACTTTGTTCCTATAACATTTTTGTTTTCAGGTCTCGGCACCAAAGTCCAAGTATCATTCTTTTCTATCTGGTCAATCTCTTCATTCATTGCTTGTATCCAGTCTTCATTTTCTAATGCCTCTCTAGTTGACTTGGGCTCAAATTCACATAGTAAACATGTTGGATCCTTTGTCTTACTTCTGGTCTGAATCCTAGTATTTTTGTCTCCAATTATCTGTTCAAGCTTGTGATGTCTTCTTACATATTTTGTCAAAATTGGTTTAGCACTTCTCTCCTCTACTTCATCAAGTTCCTCAACAAGATTTTCAGATTCAGCTTCTGAATGCTCGGAAACCCCTTCTTGATACTCGATAGCATTATCCTATTGTTTAGCATGTTCTTGTTCTCTCTCAGCACTATTTTCCTGATACTCGACATCATCTTCCTGTCACTCAGCATTGCTTACCTGAGACTCAGCATCAGGTGCAAGTCTGTTACTTGCCTCTTCTACTTCTTCAATATACACAAAAGATGTATAATCTTCTGGTTCCCTTTTGCTGTCAGCTTCATTTCTTTCTACATACTCAAAAACTTTTACATTCACACTTTCCACAATTTTGTCAGTGTTAGAGTTCAAACACTTATAAGCTTTACTTTTTGTGGAATAACCTAGGAATATACCTTCATCACTTTTAGCATCAAATTTTCCATTCCTAGTGTCTTTTAATATGTAGCACTTCCTTCCAAATATTCTAAAGTATTTAACACTCAGTGCATGTCCATACCATAATTCATAGGGTGTTAGATTTGTACATTTCTGATGTAGGAGCATCCTGGGTGTAAGAGCAATCTTGCATCACCCAAAAATATTTATATTTTTGAATTCAATAAGGGCTATCCTGTGCAGAGCTGCTATTTATGGAAAGTTACTATTTTTGGTAATTTTCGTCTATGCTCAGAATGATCTAATTTCTTTCTTGGAGGTTCATTTTGGTCATATAAGTCTGCCAGTAAAGTTTCATTTCAAAATCAAGTGTATGTTGGAAGATATTAAAGATTTTCGGTATTGGCAGCAGGGTACAGAAACTTTGGACTCAGTTTTGAAGGCTTTAGAGGCCCCGAATGAGGTCAAAAATTTGGGTGATAGGCACTTGCATCGGTCAAGCCTGTAGAGCGCTTCGTGGCATTTCTGAAATGGGGTTATAATAGCCGATCGGGTCAACTAGTGATGACTTATGGTTTTCAGAAGTTGGGCCACCCGAAATGGCAGAAAATAATTTTCTTCAAAATTTTTGTTCAGGTTTCAAAAGTTATCTTGAGCCGACTATGATGTAATTAAATGTAAAATAAAATAATTCTAAGTTTGGTCGGCCTTATTGGCTAAAATTCTGGAACTTTCCCAGGCGGTGGAAAAATTGCCTATATAAGGAAGGCTGTATTATTGTCTTAGGCAGTTCAGAATAGTTCTGGGTAGTAGATCTGGGTAATAGTTCGAGGTTTTGTCCTACAGAATATTGTAAGGGAATGCCCATGTGGCTTTGCATATTGTGATTCTGAAAGTTTGTAATTCCACATTTGTGGAGATAATAAGAAGCCAATTTTTTGTTCTTGCATATTGTTGTTGTTTCTCTATCTCTGTTATGTGTTTGTGGTATTAAGGGGAGCACCCTTCATCAAGTGGTATCAGAGCCAAGTTTTCTTGAGTGTGTAAACAGATCGCCGACTGTGAGGCAGTTTGCACCAGGACCGTGGCTAGGGTTTCAGCGTGCATCGCGAAAATACCTCCACGAAAGGAACGTGGTGGAAGAGCTGGTGTTGTAACACCTGAGGTTAGAGAGCTGCAGAGATAAGTGCGAGCATTGCAAGAAGAGATTCGTAGAGGAATGAATCTCAATGTCAAAGATGAAAGCGAGGATGAAGCCGAAGAAGAATATCAAGAAGGAGAAGCTGAAATTGTGAACCAGGAAGAAAAAAGATTTTTTCGGGCGATTTCCAAGATTGGGAAAAGACCTAAGATTGAGGTTCCTACATTTTCTGGAAATCTTAACCCAGAAGAATTGATCGACTGGATCAATGAATGTGAGGATTTTTTTGAGTATGAAGATGTTGAGGATCCTGATAGGGTCAAATTTGTGAAGGCCAGACTGAAAGGTCATGCGAAGATTTGGTGGCAAGAAATTCAATTGGAGCGAAATAGAAGAGGGAAAGATAAAATCACAAGATGGGATCGGATGGTGGATAAATTGAAGCGACAGTTCATTCCTGTTGATTATGAGCTTGACCTACTAAAGAAAATGCAAAGTTTGAAGCAAGCAAGAAGATATGTTCAGGAGTATACAGAAGAGTTCTATCGACTCCTCATCAGAACAGGCCATGCAGAAGCTGATAAGGAGAAAGTTGCCCGATACCTTAATGGCTTAAGGCCAAGCATTCAGGAGGAGTTGAATCTGGTTCGAATGAACAGTATTGAGGAGGCATACCAGTTTGCCCTAAAAGTAGAGAAAAAACTGAACAAGAAGTTTGAGAGCAGACAAAATGGAAGAGGTCGTGGTAGAAGATCTTATGGACGGTCATATGGTGGCCGAAATGAAGATCCGAAAAAGAAGGATGAGGCCAGTAGCAGTTAGAATCAGAGAGGAAATAATTCTAATCATTTTCAGGATCAGAGTAATAGAGATCAGAGAGGAAGAGGAAGAGGACAAGGATTTGGAAGAGGAGGCTTCCGTGGAACATGTTTTCACTGTGTAGAAGAAGGTCATAGGGTATTTGAATGTCCTCAGCACCAAGGCAGAATAGACGGGAGAAATGAAAGCCAGGCCAGAGTTGCACATGTAGATGAAGATGCCAGATCATCAAATTCTGAAGATGCTAAAAGAGGAGAAACGTTGATTAACAGAAGAGTCTTTTTGAGTGGTGAGAATGAACCTGAGCAAAGGAGGAGCCTATTTCAGACCAGGTGCAAGTGTGAAGATAAATGTTGTGATGTGATCATTGATAGTGGAAGCACTGACAATTTGGTGTCAGAAGAGATGGTGACAAAGTTGAAGCTCAAGAGACAGAAACACCCACATCCATATCGGATTGCCTGGGTACAGGATGACCACAAGGTCATGGTCAATGAACAATGCCTGGTGAAGTTCAAGATTGGCGGATACCAAGATGAGGTATTGTGTGATATCATATCTATGGATGCATGTCATATGTTGTTGGGTAGACCATGGTAGTTTGACAGATGTGTTGTACATGATGGTCCTGTGAATACCTATTCCCTGACAAAGGATGGAGTGCGACATAAGCTAAAACCATTGAAGGAGACTGAAGAAAAGGTATGTGGTAATGCAAGGATAACTTTTGTTGATGGAAGAAATTTCCTAGATGGTATGAGGCATGAGCATGTATGTTTTGCTTTAATTCTAAAAGCTGGTAAAGAGGAAGTAGAAGATGTTCCTATAGAAGTTACAGATTTGTTGAATGAGTTTCAGGATATTGTATTCGATAACGTGCCTGATGGATTACCACCAGTCAGAAAGATCAGTCATTAGATGGACTTGATTCGAGGAGCGAGTTTGCCAAATAAGGTAGCACACAGAATGACACCTGCAGAAAGTGAGGAGTTGAACAGACAAGTACATGAACTGCTACAGAAAGGATTGATCCGTGAGAGTCTAAGTCCCTATGCTGTACCAGCGATATTAGCACCAAAGAAGAATGGAGAGTGGAGGATGTGTACAGATTCTAGGGTAATAAACAAGATTACAATCAAGTACAGGTTTCCATTACCACGAATGGATGATATTATGGACTGTTTGAGTGGAGCTGTATATTTCTCAAAGATAGATCTGAAGAATGGATATCATCAGATTCAGATCAGAGAAGGAGATGAATGGAAGACTGCCTTCAAGACAAAGGAAGGACTATATGAGTGGTTAGTCATGCCTTTTGGGCTAACCAATGCACCGAGCACTTTCATGCGGCGCATCAACGAGGTTCTAAAAGAATTTTTACGTAAGTTTTTCATTGTTTACCTAGATGATATTTTGATTTTTAGCAAGACATTGGAGGAACATATGATGCATATTCGTATGGTGTTTGAGAAGTTGAGAGATGAGAAATTGTTGATTAACTTGAAGAAGTGCAGTTTTGTGAAGAAAGAGTTAGTGTATTTGAGATTTGTAGTCTCAGCAGAAGGACTAAAAATGGACCCAGAGAAGGTACAGGCTATCCTTGAATGGCCTACTCCAAGGAGTGTTACTGAGGTAAGATCTTTTCATAGTCTAGCTAGCTTTTACAGAAAGTCTATCAAAAATTTTAGCAGTATTTGTGGTCCCTTGACTGAGACAATGAGAGGGGATAGAAAAAAGTTTAAGTGGACTAAAGGGGCAGAAAAGAGTTTTCAATTGTTGAAACAAAAAGTTACAGAACAACCTATTTTAGCACTTCCAGATTTTAATAAGGTGCTTCAAGTAGATTGTGATGCTAGTGGTACTGCAATAGGAGCTGTTATGAGCCAAGAAGGTAAACCTATTGCTTATTTCAGTGAGAAGTTAAATGATGCCAAGAGGAAGTATTTTGTTTATGATCAGGAATTTTATGCTATAGTTCAAGCATTAAAGAAGTGGAGACATTATCTACTTCCTAAGGAGTTTGTTTTGTATACTGATCATCAAGCTTTGCAATATTTGAATAGTCAAGGAAAGTTGAATCAGAGGCATTTGAAATGGGTTGAGTTTTTGTAGAGTTATACATTTGTTTTGAAACATAGGAGTGGAAAGTTTAATAGGGTTGCGAATGCTCTTAGCAGAAGGCAACTATTGCTGACAGAGATGCAGATTGAGGTGGTTGGGTTCAAGGAACTCAAGAATTTATATCCAGAGGATCCTAATTTTGGTGAAGCTTGGAAAGCTTGTACAGAACCTATTACTCTAGACAGGAAAAAATGGCTGGATTTTATCATCCAAGATAATATGCTATTCAAAGGGAGTCAGTTGTGCATTCCAAGAAGCTCTATGAGGGAGAATCTCATCAAGGAGAAGCATAGCGGAGGATTTGCTGGACATTTTGGTCGTGATAAAACCCTTGCTTTGGTTAGTGAAAATTATTATTGGCCACAATTGCAATAAGATGTCAAGAATTTTGTACAAAGTTACAGAGTATGTCAAATGGTGAAAGGAGTGAAGCAGAATACAGGGTTGTATCAGCCATTACCTGTACCTGAGAAGCCTTGGGAGGATATCAGTATGGACTTTGTTCTTGGTTTACCGAGGACACAGTAGGGACATGATTCAATTTTTGTGGTGGTTGACAGATTTTTGAAGATGGCACATTTCATTCCCTACAAGAAGACTAATGATGCTGTTCATGTAGCAGAATTATTTTTCAGAGAAGTGGTGAGACTACATGGCTTGCTAAAGACCATAGTTTCAGATCGAGATACTAAGTTTGTTGGATATTTTTGGCAGACATTGTGGAAGAAGTTGAAGACAGATTTGAAGTTCAGCTCATCACATCATCCACAGACTGATGGACAGACAGAGGTGGTGAATAGAAATTTGAGAAATCTGCTGAGATGCTTGGTTAGAGATAAGCCAATAGAATGGGATTTGATTTTAGCATAGGCAGAATTTGCATACAATAATTCTGTCAATAGGAGCACTGGTAAATCACCATTCCAGATTATATATGGAAGTAGTCCAAGAAATGCATCTGAATTGAGAAAGATAGATAAAGGAGAAATAAGTAGTGCTGAAGCTGAGGATTTTGTAGAACACTTGAAGAATATCCATGAGGAGGTGAGGAAGCATATTACCAAGATGAATGCACAGTATAAGGCTAAGGCAGATGAGAAAAGGAGGTATAAGGAATTTCAGGTTGGTGATGAAGTCATGGTTCATTTGCGGAAGGAGCGGTTTTCAGTTGGTACATATAACAAGCTGAAAATGAAGAAGTTTGGGCCATGTAAGATACTAAAGAAGCATGATTCAGGAAATGCATATGAGGTAGAATTGTCTAGTGAGCTGAATATTTCACCAGTGTTTAACATTTCAGATTTGACAGAGTATCACAAAGGAGGTGTTGAAGATGAGGTTGTAGCAGCATAGTGGAGTATTCCAGCAACTAGTTTAGACACTAAGGAGATTGAAGATATACTGGACAGTCGCGTTGGCAAAAGCACAATGAACAGGACATATGAAGAATATCTGGTCAAGTGGAAAGGACGACCTGTTGAAGATTCATCATAGCTGACAAAGGAGGAGGTTAGCCGTCTTGGTTTTCCTCTGCACACCTGAGTCGTGACAGGGTCACTTCTCAAATTACCCTGGGTGTCTGATGCAGGAGCATCCTGGGTGTAAGAACAATCTTGCATCACCCAAAACTATTTCTATTTTTGAATTCAATAAGGGCTATCCTGTGTAGAGCTGCTATTTATGAAAAGTTACTATTTTTGGTAATTTTTGTCTATGCTCAGAATGATCTAATTTCTTTTTTGGAGGTTCATTTTGGTCATATAAGTCTACCAGTAAAGTTTCATTTCTAGATCAAGTGTATGTTGGAAGATATTAAAGATTTTCGGTATTGGCAGCAGGGTACAGAAACTTTGGACTCAGTTTTAAAGGCTTTAGAGGCCCCGAATGAGGTCAAAAATTTGGGTTACAGGCGCTTGTGCCAGTCAAGCCTGTAGAGCGCTTCGTGGCATTTCTGAAATAGGGTTATAATAGCCGATCGGGTCAACTGGTGATGACTTATGGTGTTTGGAAGTTGGGCCACCTGAAATGGCAGAAAATAATTTTCTTCAAAATTTCTGTTCGGGTTTCAAAGGTTATCTTGAGCCGACTATGATGTAATAAAATGTAAAATAAAATAGTTCTAAGTTTGGTTGGCCTTATTGGCTAAAATTCTGGAATCTTCCCAGGCGGTGGAAAAATTGCCTATATAAGGAAGGCTGTATTATTGTCTTAGGCAGTTCAGAATAGTTCTAGGTAGTAGATCTGGGTAATAGTTCAAGGTTTTGTCTTACAAAATATTGTAAGGGAATGCCCATGTGGCTTTGCATATTGTAATTTTGAAAGTTTGTAATTCCACATTTGTGGAGATAATAAGAAGCCAATTTTTTGTTCTTGCATATTGTTGTTGTTTCTCTATCTCTGTTATGTGTTTGTGGTATTAAGGGGAGCACCCTTCGTCAAGTGGTATCAAAGCTAGGTTTTCTTGAGTGTGTAAACAGATTACCGACTGTGAGGCAGTTTGCACCAGGACCATGGCTAGGGTTTCAGTGCGCATCGCGAAAATGCCTCCACGAAGGGAACGTGGCGGAAGAGCTGGTGTTGTAACACCTGAGGTTAGAGAGCTGCAGAGACAAGTGCGAGCATTGCAAGAAGAGATTCACAGAGGAATGAATCTCAATGTCAAAGATGAAAGTGAGGATGAAGCCGAAGAACAATATCAAGAAGGAGAAGCTGAAATTGTGAACCAGGAGGAAGAAAGACTTTTTCGGGCGATTTCCAAGATTGGGAAAAGACCTAAGATTGAGGTTCCTACATTTTTTGGAAATCTTAACCCAGAGGAATTGATCGACTGGATCAATGAATGTGAAGAGTATTTTGAGTATGAAGATGTTGAGGATCCTGATAGGGTCAAATTTGCGGAGGCCAGACTGAAAGGTCATGCGAAGATTTGGTGGCAAGAAATTCAATTGGAGTGAAATAGAAGAGGGAAAGATAAAATCACAAGATGGGATCGGATGGTGGATAAATTGAAGCGACAGTTCATTCCTGTTGATCATGAGCTTGACCTACTAAAGAAAATGCAAAGTTTGAAGCAAGCAGGAAGATATGTTCAGGAGTATACAGAGGAGTTCTATCGAATCCTCATCAGAATAGGCCATGTAGAAGCTGATAAGGAGAAAGTTGCCCGATACCTTAATGGGTTAAGGCCAAGCATTCAGGAGGAGTTGAATCTAGTTCGAATGAACAGTATTGAGGAGGCATACCAGTTTGCCCTAAAAGTAGAGAAAAAGCTGAACAAGAAGTTTGAGAGCAGACAAAATGGAAGAGGTCGTGGTAGAAGATCTTATGGACGGTCATATGGTGGCCGAAATGAAGATCCAAAAAAGAAGGATGAGGCCAGTAGCAGTCAAAATTAGAGAGGAAATAATTTCAATCATTTTCAGGATCAGAGTAATAGAGATCAGAGAGGAAGAGGAAGAGGACAAGGATTTGGAAGAGGAGGCTTCCGTGGAACATGTTTTCACTGTGCAGAAGAAGGTCATAGGGCATTTGAATGTCCTCAGCACCAAGGCAGAACAAATGGGAGAAATGAAGGCCAGGCCAGAGTTTCACATGAAGATGAAGATGCCAGATCATCAAATTCTGAAGATGCTAAAAGAGGAGAAACGTTGATTAACAGAAGAGTCTTGTTGAGTGGTGAGAATGAACCTGAACAAAGGAGGAGCCTGTTTCGCACCAGGTGCAAGTGTGAAGATAAATGTTGTGATGTGATCATTGATAGTGGAAGCACTGACAATTTGGTGTCAGAAGAGATGTTGACAAAGTTGAAGCTCAAGAGACAGAAACACCCACATCCATATCAGATTGCCTGGGTACAGGATGACGACAAGGTCACGGTCAATGAACAATGCCTGGTGAAGTTCAAGATTGGCAGATACCAAGATGAGGTATTGTGTGATATCATATCTATGGATGCATGTCATATGTTGTTGGGTAGACCATGGCAGTTTGACAGATGTGCTGTACATGATGGTCGTGCAAATACCTATTCCCTGACAAAAGATGGAGTGCGACATAAGCTAAAACCATTGAAGGAGACTGAAGAAAAGGTATGTGGTAATGCAAGGATAAATTTTATTGATGGAAGAAATTTCCTAGATGGTATAAGGCATGAGCATGTATGTTTTGCTTTAATTCCAAAAGCTGCTAAAAAGGAAGTAGAAGATGTTCCTGTAGAAGTTGCAGATTTGTTGAATGAGTTTCAAGATATTGTATCCGATAACGTGCCTGATGGATTACCACCAGTTAGAAAGATCAGTCATCAGATGGACTTGATTCGAGGAGTGAGTTTGCCGAATAAGGCAGCACACAGAATGACACCTGCAGAAAGTGAGGAGTTGAACAGACAAGTACATGAACTGCTACAGAAAGGATTGATCTGTGAGAGTCTAAGTCCCTGTGCTGTACCAACGGTATTAGCACCAAAGAAAAATGGAGAGTGGAGGATGTGTACAGATTCTAGGGCAATAAACAAGATCACAATCAAGTACAGGTTTCCATTACCATGAATGGATGATATTATGGACTGTTTGAGTGGAGCTGTGTATTTCTCAAAGATAGATCTGAAGAGTGGATATCATCAGATTCGGATCAGAGAAGGAGATGAATGGAAGACTGCCTTCAAGACAAAGGAAGGACTATATGAGTGGTTAGTCATGCCTTTTGGGCTAACCAATGCACCGAGCACTTTCATGCAGCTCATGAACGAGGTTCTGAAAGAATTTTTGGGTAAGTTTGTCATTGTTTACCTAGATGATATTTTGATTTTTAGCAAGACATTGGAGGAACATATGATGCATATTCGTATGGTGTTTGAGAAGTTGAGAGATGAGAAATTGTTGATTAACTTGAAGAAGTGCAGTTTTCTGAAGAAAGAGTTTGTGTATTTGGGATTTGTAGTCTCAGTAGAAGGTCTAAAAATGGACCCAGAGAAGGTAAAGGCTATCCTTGAATGGCCTACTCCAAGGAGTGCTACTTGTATGCACCCTAAAATGGTCGCCTAGACTTTGGGCCCCATTTATTCAATTTGTCAAATATCAATTTTCTGAATCAATGTTTTGCAATATTCAAATCAATTTCCTTGATCAAATCATAACTATTTCAATCATTTCAATAATCTCCTAAGGTTTAATCATGTCATCAATAATTTTATTTAATTAAAAGAAATAAATCCCTTTTAAATAAATAAAATAATGTTATTTAATTGAAATTAATATTCCTTAAATGAAATGATGTTATTTAATTAAAATCCATTTTTAATTAAATGATTTTATCTTATTTAATTAATATTCATCTTTAAATTATATAATCTTATTTTATTTTATTAAAAGAGATATTATTCTTTTTAAATAAATAAAATATCTTCTCAAAAGATCTTTTGTGATGGAAAAGGAAATAAATCAAATAAAAATAAAACAAAAATCCTTTTCTTGATTCTTTCAATAAATTTTATTTAATTAAAAGAAATATTCTCTCTTAAATAAATAAAATAACCTTATTTAATTGAAAGAGATATCTTTTAAATGAAATAAAATCTTTTTTAATTAAATAATTTTATCTTATTTAGAATAATATCTCTCTTTTAATTAAATAATGTTATCTTATTTAATTCATAGAGAATCATTCTTTTAAATAAATAAAAAATCCTCTTAAAGCTCTTTTGTGATGAAAAAGGGAAATAAAAATAAATAAAATAAAGAAAATCCCTTTTCTCTCCACACTTTCTAAAAACTGAGCTTTATTTCTTCTTTTTGGATTTATCCCACATTGCTCTTGGATTTGCATTCAATTCCTCAAATTCTCATATAAGGAGCCCTCTCCTTCTCAATTAGGATCCTAGAATTTTCATGTTATTGTTATGCTGCAGGTTTGGAGAGCAATTTTGGAAGAAGCTTTTGAGCACATTTGGAGCTTGGATATTTGAGACTTCTTTCTTCTTGTCTTCTTCTCTCATGCCTCATGGCAATCCATAGTTTAGATTAATATTGCATTCACATAATAGTTTAAATTTATGTTTCTTTTCATTGTTCTAGCTTAATCCACATAGCATAATTAGCAAGAACTTGTAATACTTTCATCTCAATAGAGTAGTTTATTTCTTGCATGTCAATCATCTAGATTAGTTTCATTTACATGCAATAACTTGAAGATCAATGGAGATTAGCACTCTTGCTTCTCATCCTTGAATCTCTCGTTTCTTGGTGTACTTGCATGGGTTTAACAAGGTTAATCTGAGGGCCTCATAATACAACCCCTGCACTCCACGAATAGAGAGCTGTGAATCGATATTTGAGAACTCATTATTGAGTCTTCTTGAATGCAAGGATTCACAGAAGTGTGACCTTTTTTTATCACACATTTTTGGCGCCCACCGTGGGGCAGAAAAGATCAATTTCTGGCCTCATTCTTGATTGTTTTTCAATTTTATCATTGGTTCCAGGTCTTGTACAGTCATTTACAGCTTTGAAACCCTATAATATAATAATGGATGGATAGTGTGATTAATCTTCTTTCTCATACTTTTTTTTTGGTTCATTTTTATAAAAAAATGAATAAATTATGATCATTTTGGTGAAAGTGGGTATTTGCAGATTTGAGATTCTCTGAATATAGTCAGATTGAAACATCTGGTACGGACAAATTATAAAGAATCAGGAACTCTAAAAATATTTTTTAGAAAGATAAATGACTTATCTTTCATTTCCTTTTAGTTTGAGTCATTTTTATTTAGATTTGTGAAAGTTATGGGCATTTGAGTGAAAACTGGTTTTTAACAATCTGTATTGGAGTTGCAGGTAATGATTTATTCTTAGAAAATGATTTATGAATGAGAAAAATAAATGGCTTACATATTTGGAAACTAGATTCATTAATAGTTTCTATGAAACTAGTTTGGTTTCATTTGGATTCTTTTTGAGAAAGATATGTGATTCTCTAGGCAGGGTTTGGTGTTTTAAATCTGATTTATGACAGAAAAATTGCAGTCTGAAAAGATTATTGGTTGAGGAACCAAATGGAATCATAAGACCTTGTAATTTTTGGAAATGGTAGTTCTTGATGTTGGCTAAAAACTTCATTCTTTCCATAAATTTTAATATTGTGATTTTATGGGTCAAATAAATCAATCTTTAAAGACTGTCTTGAAGACAGCAATGTTAAATCAAACTCCTAACAATTGATTTTCATATCTAACCATCTTAGGGTTTTTTTTTCGGATGTGTGCTAAATTCTGGATTGTATATCTTTGGACCTAAGGTGAGTTACTACAATCTCTATAACACTTGGTTTGGGATTAAAAATGAACCTCTCATGTGTTTGGCTTGAGTGTTACACGCTTTCATAGAACACATTTTCTTTTATGCTCTTAATGGAAAATAAACAAACATAGATTTGCTTTCATAGAAGTTTGTGTTTAAGTGCATGCATGTATTTTAAACATTAAGTAATTCTTGGTTTCAAATATCAAAACAGTCTTATTGATTAGTAGTCTTAGATTACTTGTGATTGATCTAGATTGCTATTTTGGGTTATTGGACTCGCTAATCCGTCGGCCCCTCATTTCCGCCCTGTGGTTGCAATCTCAGTGCCACATTAAAGGGGAGGGGTCTATAGGAAATAAGCGTTAATTGTTCCACTAGGCAACCCTTCTGTGCTTTCTGGAACTCACTTGTTTTCTAGGTTGTGGACTCGTTTGTAGCTTGTGTGAGGTGTTAAGTGTTCCACCTTGTGGACTCACCTCATCTTTGCTCTAAGCGTTAAGTGTTCCACCTTTAGTGCTTTCCAATACTTTTTGATAGAGAATTACTTACTTTTTCATTTTTAGAAGGCCTGTTTGGGGATTTCATCACCTCAAGGGACGACCTTAACTCCCGTGTTCCGGCGGAGTATAAATATCGGGAGGTGAATCCAAAGACACCTCTCTTGGGAATGAGTTAGATTTCACTCTTGGCTAAGCCTCAAAGAACTTTATACCTTTGAGAAGTGAAGGAGGAGATTTGGGTTACCGTCTCCCCCCGGCTGTGTGATTTTTGATTCTTCTCATCTACAGATTTGGGCCTCACGTACCTTGCGTATATCGAGGATGCCCTTTAGAAAAACCATGTATATCCTTGTAGACAGCTTGCTAGGATGTTGTTGTGTTCTGAGTTCCTGCTAAAACATATCTAAGAACATACACAAGTAGAATCTTTAAGGAGTAGCATACTAAGTCACTATTCTTGTTCATGTGCAAGGTTGCTTTGCCCCTTGCTCACTGTTTGAAGACAATTGCTTGCTTGAACTCCCTGATTGCTGTCTTATGTGCCTGATCAATGATAAAAATCTATTGATGTACTTGATCTTTTAAAACGAACACAAAACCTGAGTTCCTGAGTTGAAGCACCAACCTTTTTTATAGCTTGCTCGATCTTCTACCCTGTTGTCACCTTGGAAATAATTGTCAAGTTAAAAGACTATTCTTGGTGAGAGTTTATCTCTAGAATTGCTAGCCACATTCTTGGAGAATTTTAGTACTCTTTTTGTCCAAACCATTTCCATCAAATTCAATTTCAATTATATTTTGGCCTAGTCCAACCTCCTGATTCAAAAGTGCAAGGGTAGTCACCCTTTGATTTGAGGTACCTCTTTGACAGTGTTGGTAACGCCCTTTGCAATTTCTATCTTACCATCTCTCTTTGGACATTAGAGAACTTTGATTATCCTAGTTTGGTGTGCACATTTTGTGAGGTCATTTTATCACCAAGCGTCTTCTATTCTAGTCTTCCTTGGTTAGTCCAAGTCAGATCCTAGGTGTTGTCTTGTTTCTCAACATCTCAATGAACGTTAATGGTATCAATTGCACAAGATGACTCTTCCCATGTTTTTCTTCTAAAGTCTTCTATACCCATGGGAAATTCTTCTTGTCTTCCTAATTATTTTCCTCTTATTATCTAGTCTACTTCTTTCTATTCTTTTCCTCTATCATTCCTATGCTTGATTCATTTTACTCTAGAACTATGAGTTTCAACTATCTTGCTGTGGAACCTCTCTTGAAAATGGATGATCTTGATCTCCTTGCTCAATTTGAAAAGCATTATTCCTCAAAAACTCTTATGGGTGAAAAATTTATGGCAAAAATAGAGGAAAAATCAACTAAATCAAGTGCCTTTGCTAGAATTATCAACATGATCCTATCACAACCTCCTTCTTCCAAAAGTCTTTCATCTTCTAAATCTTCCAAATCTTATCATGACTCTTCTAAACACTATTCACATTCTTCATCTTCCAAATCTTATCATGAATATTCTAAACATTATTCAAATTCCTCATTATCTAAGTCTTCTTCTTCCACTAGGTCTTCACCTTCCTCTTCTTCACGATCTCATTCCTCTTCTACTTCTCCCAAGAGTCTTAATTCTCTTCACGAGACATACCATGATGAGAAATATGATAGCCCTTGTGATACCTCTTCTATGAAGAGTGGCATGCCCATCTTTGATGACTATGATGACTATGATGACTATGATGATGGACAATGTAACAATACCTATGAAACCCCTATTCTTAAGAGTCCTCCTCGTCGTGTGCTTGTGCTTACTGGAAAAGGGTCATCACATTGGATAGATTGTGATGGTGATCCATATGACTCTGATTTTGAAAGAGACTTTGATGATTTCTGTGAACAATACCTAGACGATACATCTACTTCACTTGAGGAAGAGAAAGCTCAACGCGCTGATTATAAATGTAAATACTATAAGAATATATCTTCTAAGAACTCTCATGCTGAAAATAAAGATTATACTCTCAAGCAAGATCATGTTAATGCTAGACCTTTGTCTTGTGATTGTTCCATTCCATCCCCTACTTCTTCCAATATCCCTACATCTCCTAAAGTCACCAAGTCTTCCAAATCTTTCACAAATCCTTCATCCAATTCAAATTCTAATGCTTTCCATGCGGTTCCCTATAGTTATCCTCAAGGGCCACCTCTTAAAGATACTCAAGCTAACTTTCACTTGGCTGCAAATACTTCTGATAATGCTAAATCTAAAGAGCCTAAGCCTTTATGTGCTATAATGCCTACTTCAGCTATTCCTTCACCATCTCTACCAAAGTCTTCCATACAACTCCAAACTACTTCCTTGTCCTTAGAAGTGGCTTCATGTCAAGAGGACTCTAAAACTGCTACAGAAAAGAATATAAAGAAAGATCAAGATCAAGAACCCTCCATGTCATCCACTCCTTTGCATGATGTTCTCTATCCGCGTCATGGTTCTTTTGATCCTTTACGCCCTTCCTCATTTATTCCACCATGTCTTAAGTCTTCTCCGAAGCAAGATCAAGCTACTACCCACACCGTTGAGCTTATTGATAATGAAAATGACCTTACCACACTTACACTTTCCAAAGATGATACTTCCATTAAGGTTATTAAAAATGGTGTTGTTTCTTTCGATGTTAAGCCTATTCAAGAGACAAATTCTACACTTGTGCTATCCAAAGATCCTTGTCAAGATCAAAGTCTTCCATCTTCTTATTCTACCATTCCATGTTCACTTCCGCTTTCTACTCTTCCTAAGTCTTCGCAAGCTTTGAATGATCCTATCAAACAAAATGCTCTTATTCAAGATGTTCAGGATCCTATTGAAAATTATAATGCTCACTCTGAAGATGTTGATATCCTTGGTTGTCATATAGATGCTGATGAACTTATTGATTATCCTTTTGCATCTTCCACTTCCATCCTTGGACCTCTTCCACCACTACTAAGGACTTCACGTCTTCCTTCCATATTGGGTCCTTATGTCCCTTCATTTTCCCCTCCTAACTCTCCTAATTCGTCATCTATCTTGGGTCCTTATGTCCCTCCATCTCCTATCTTTCCTCAAGATCAACATAGATGCATACCTTTGAATCCTTTTCATCCATCCACCCATCTACACCAGTCATATTATCCTTCTTCTTCCACATGTCCCAAGTCTTTTGGAAGTAACTTGAATGTTCAATATAAGAAAAAGAAACAATACAAGAATCCATCAAAGAAAGAAGATCACCATGTCTCCTCTAATCGACATGGGGGCATAAAGTCAAAAGAGATATCTAAGAAGAAAACTACAAGACAAGTATGGGTTCCAAAATCCATCATTCAAGATATTCTCTCTAAGTCATCAAAAGGAAATAAAAAGTCTAAGGCTATATGGATTCCAAAGTCTCTCTTGAAAGAGTCTAATGTTGAACAAAAATTAAAGTTGACATTCAAGCTTCCAAAGGCTTCCACTCCATCTTCTTCCAAAAACATTTTTCCATTCCATGCACCTAAACCGCAACCTCTGCTAAACATTCATCGTATTCCTTCACGTATTCCTTCATTCAAGTTTCCTCCATCCTCTCACCACCCTCCAAGGTGTGCGTCGATGTTGATCTTGCCTTCCTTTCCATCTACTCTTTCATAATCCTTCCATTCATTATTCTCTCACCTTCTATCATTTTTCCTCATTTGCATATTCCTCCTATCTTCCAACTCCACTCGCTTTACATAAAACTGTATCCTCCATTTTTCTCTTCCATCTTCCTTTCCCTATCAGCATCTTTGAGCATATAATTTTGAATCCTTGGCATATCATGGTTTATCCTTTCAAGGAGCATTATCTAAAAGCTTGCCTTCTTCCAAAAATTATAAAATTCAAAAAAAATAGAAAAAAGAGAAAAAAATGAAAAATTTGAAAATGCGCCTTGGTGAAAACCTGGAAACAGGTGCCTTGGTAGCCAAAGTAAAGAGAAATAAATTCATCCTATGGTGAAAACCACTCCCTTGTGGCACCTTGGATAAGTACCATGATGAAAACCTGGCAATCAGACATCATGCGTAGTTCTTCTACATATCTCATCCATTCCATCTTCTCTCTTTGATCTTGACAAGGTTGATCTATACACGTACATTTGGCTATCTCGAGAGCGGTCTTATGATGATCCTGCTTTCATTTCTTTCATGTCTAGCCTTCATACCTATTTTCCTCCATTCATTCTAGCCTTTCAGTATCCTTTCCCCCTTTGGTCTTGATCTAAAAAAAAAAGAAAAAAGAGAGTAAAACACGATGCTATGAAGCCTCTTGACATGTCTACTCCTTTGGACTGCATATGTTCCTTCTTTCGCATTATGCCTTTCTGACTTATCCTATGCTGGCCTTTCATTGCTTGTCCAAATGTGCTTTCATGACAATTTTTCCCTAGCTTGGGTACTCTTGAGGAGTTTTTCTTTGAGGATTTCTTCCCTTCATTCTCCTTCATTCTTTTGTCTCCATCTCTTCCACCAGCTTGCTAATCCCTTTTTTCCTCCACCTTGCTAGACATTGGGACTACACAATGCGATCTTGCTTGGGAGTGTGATGCCCGTTCTGTTTGGGGGCATCCTTTGTATATAATTATTGATCCTGAAAAAATCCAAAAAATTGATATATTTTCTAAAAAATTCCAAAAAAATTCATATATGATGCTGAAAAAATTCTAAAAATCAGAAAATGTCCTGAAAAAATTATCATCTTAGTGAAAACCTAGCAATAGGCGCTTTGATATATCTCAAAAAAATTATATATTCCAAAAATACCAAAAAAAAAAAAAAAAAATTTCAAAAATTCAAAAATACAAAAAAATTAGAAAAAGTGCCTTGGTGAAAACCTGGAAACAGGCACCTTGGTAGCAAAAATACAAAAAAATTATAAACAGTCTTAAAAAAAAATAAAAAATAAAAAATTCTTCCAAGTGGTGAAAACCTGGAAACAGGCACTACTTGAGGCCTTTGCACCCCTATTTCTCAACATGCGTCCTTGACACTTAGCCTTTCTCCATCATGCCTCGTCCTTGTTGCCTTGATTTGGAATTGGTCTTTGTCTTTGTCTAGGGGGCATCACTATGTTATCTTTGGTCTCTTGGATATGCTTGTCTTTAGGACACCTCGCAAAGGGTGTTTTTCAACACCACCCCAACTGTGTTTTTCAACACAACTCTTGACATCGAGTGTTTTTCAACACTTATTAGTTTGGTCTTATCCAGTTTCGTCATGTGATCTTACCAGCTAGCAAGCATTCGATCCTTATCCTCGGAACTCAATATCAGTTTACACACTTAAATTTTTAAATGCAACACTTAATGCTTGAGATATGTCATGAAATTTTCTTTGGGTGCTGACTGTTATTGATTTTCGTTGAGTGCCTTTGTCTAATAAGTCTCTCCATGATGCATAGCTAGAGGACTTGGGGCGTGGGGCACATTTTTATTTGCTTTCTGCTTGTGGGTGTGTTCTTGACTATCTTGAGTGTCTCTTGTTGTCTCCTTGACACACTTCGGAGATTTAAGACATCATCCTTGACTGTTTTTGCACAACCGTTCTCATGGTCATCCCAGCATTTATGCCTTCATGCGAGCATGGTTTTGCTACATTAAATTGGGTAAGCTAACATTGCAGTCGTCTTGACCTTTATGTCTTTGATGCTCATGTTAGAATCTTTCCACATTCCTGATATAAATCACATTCATATCTTCATAGTTGCGTTTGTGACTAGTGTTGATTGTGTGATCGTCCGATGTCCGGTAATAATGGCCCTATGATGAAAATAAGTTCTTTTACATTCTCTAATGAATGATGAACACACCCAAACCTATGTTACCCTATTGCAAGTACACCTTTGCATTTTCATATAGCTTGCATTATTTAGGCTTCATGTTAAATTTGCAATTTTAGGCTGCATTTCCTTCATCTTTCTTGTGGACTTTTTATCAACTATGATCACATTCTTCATTTCCTTATCTTCTTTAATGATCTCAATCGAAATTCCCAATCTTAAACAGTTGATTGATTTTGATGCATCCTCTTTCTCAAGGCAATTTCTCTTTCTTTTCTCCATTTCTTTCCATTTCTCTCAAACTTCTATCTTCCATTCGCCTTCACCCCACTTCTTGTCTTCTAATTCAACCTACGGGCATAATTTTCTTGCTGATCTACCTTGGTTCTATGATTCTTATATTTTTCATTTTACATCAAGAACCTTATCTTTAGTTCGATTTGATCCAATTTATCAATTTACTGTTTCTCCTCTATCTCATTTCGATTTTGATCACGAGGGGGCAATACCTACCAAACTTCAATGCTTGATTCAGCTTTATCAAATTTATCGATTGCTTCTCTTGGGGAAACCTTGCTTGAGATTCTTATCTCTTATTTGAGACTTGACAATTACCTATTCACAGGTGTTGGCCTTGTCTTTTTCAATCTATTTATCTATGTCCTGATGTGTTCCCATCTGTCGAACACACATCTGGGTTGTTTTGTGATCCCAAATCGATCTCACACTTCAATTCCATTCTTTGACTGCATGTGATCCCGAGTCGACCTCACATTAGTCAAAGAGGGGCAAATGTATGCACCCTAAAATGGTCGCCTAGACTTTGGGCCCCATTTATTCAATTTGTCAAATATCAATTTTCTGAATCAATGTTTTGCAATATTCAAATCAATTTCCTTGATCAAATCATAACTATTTCAATCATTTCAATAATCTCCTAAGGTTTAATCATGTCATCAATAATTTTATTTAATTAAAAGAAATAAATCCCTTTTAAATAAATAAAATAATGTTATTTAATTGAAATTAATATTCCTTAAATGAAATGATGTTATTTAATTAAAATCTATTTTTAATTAAATGATTTTATCTTATTTAATTAATATTCATCTTTAAATTATATAATCTTATTTTATTTTATTAAAAGAGATATTATTCTTTTTAAATAAATAAAATATCTTCTCAAAAGATCTTTTGTGATGGAAAAGGAAATAAATCAAATAAAAATAAAACAAAAATCCTTTTCTTGATTCTTTCAATAAATTTTATTTAATTAAAAGAAATATTCTCTCTTAAATAAATAAAATAACCTTATTTAATTGAAAGAGATATCTTTTAAATGAAATAAAATCTTTTTTAATTAAATGATTTTATCTTATTTAGAATAATATCTCTCTTTTAATTAAATAATGTTATCTTATTTAATTCATAGAGAATCATTCTTTTAAATAAATAAAAAATCCTCTTAAAGCTCTTTTGTGATGAAAAAGGGAAATAAAAATAAATAAAATAAAGAAAATCCCTTTTCTCTCCACACTTTCTAAAAACTGAGCTTTATTTCCTCTTTTTGGATTTATCCCACATTGCTCTTGGATTTGCATTCAATTCCTCAAATTCTCATATAAGGAGCCCTCTCCTTCTCAATTAGGATCCTAGAATTTTCATGTTATTGTTATGCTGCAGGTTTGGAGAGCAATTTTGGAAGAAGCTTTTGAGCACATTTGGAGCTTGGATATTTGAGACTTCTTTCTTCTTGTCTTCTTCTCTCATGCCTCATGGCAATCCATAGTTTAGATTAATATTGCATTCACATAATAGTTTAAATTTATGTTTCTTTTCATTGTTCTAGCTTAATCCACATAGCATAATTAGCAAGAACTTGTAATAATTTCATCTCAATAGAGTAGTTTATTTCTTGCATGTCAATCATCTAGATTAGTTTTATTTACATGCAATAACTTGAAGATCAATGGAGATTAGCACTCTTGCTTTTCATCCTTGAATCTCTCGTTTCTTGGTGTACTTGCATGGGTTTAACAAGGTTAATCTGAGGGCCTCATAATACAACCCCTGCACTCCACGAATAGAGAGCTGTGAATCGATATTTGAGAACTCATTATTGAGTCTTCTTGAATGCAAGGATTCACAGAAGTGTGACCTTTTTTTATCACACACTACTGAGGTAAGATCTTTTCATGGTCTAGCTAGCTTTTACAGAAAATTTATTAGAAATTTTAGCAGTATTTGTGGTCCCTTGACTGAGACAATGAGAGGGGATAGAAAAGAGTTTAAGTGGACTAAAGGGGCAGAAAAGAGTTTTCAATTGTTGAAACAAAAAGTTACAGAACAACCTGTTTTAGCACTTCCAGATTTTAATAAGGTGTTTCAAGTAGATTGTGATGCTAGTGGTACTGCAATAGGAGCTGTTATGAGCCAAGAAGGTAAACCTATTGTTTATTTCAGTGAGAAGTTAAATGATGCCAAGAGGAAGTATTCTGTTTATGATTAAGAATTTTATGCTATAGTTCAGGCATTAAAGAAGTGGAGACATTATCTACTTCCTAAGGAGTTTGTTTTGTATACTGATCATCAAGCTTTGCAATATTTAAATAGTCAAGGAAAGTTGAATCAGAGGCATTTGAAATGGGTTGAGTTTTTGCAGAGTTATACATTTGTTTTGAAACACAGGAGTGGAAAGTCTAATAGGGTTGCGGATGCTCTTAGCAGAAGGCAACTATTTCTGACAAAGATGCAGATTGAGGTGGTTGCGTTCAAGGAACTCAAAAATTTATATCCAGAGGATCCTAATTTTGGTGAAGCTTGGAAAGCTTGTACAGAACCTATTATTCTAGACAGGACAAAATGGCTGGATTTTATCATCCAAGATGATATGCTATTCAGAGGGAGTCAGTTGTGCAATCCACGAAGCTCTATGAGGGAGAATCTCATCAAGGAGAATTATAGCGGAGGATTGGTTGGATATTTTGGTCATGATAAAACCCTTGCTTTGGTTAGTGAAAATTATTATTGGCCACAATTACAACAAGATGTCAAGAATTTTGTACAGAGTTGCAGAGTATGTCAGATGGCGAAAGGAGTGAAGCAGAATACAAGGTTGTATCAGCCATTACCTGTACCTGAGAAGCCTTGGGAGGATATCAGTATGGACTTTATTCTTGGTTTACCGAGGACACAGTGGGGACATGATTCAATTTTTGTGGTGGTTGACAGATTTTTGAAGATGGCACATTTCATTCCCTGCAAGAAGGCTAATGATGCTATTCATGTAGCAGAATTATTTTTCAGAGAAGTGGTGAGACTACATGGCTTGCTAAAGACCATAGTTTCAGATCGAGATACTAAGTTTTTTGGATATTTTTTGCAGACATTGTGGAAGAAGTTGAAGACAGATTTAAAGTTTAGCTCATCACATCATCCATAGACTGATGGACAGACAGAGGTGGTGAATAGAAGTTTGGGAAATCTGCTGAGATGCTTGGTTGGAGATAAGCCAACAGGATGGGATTTGATTTTACCACAGATAGAATTTGTATACAATAATTCTGTCAACAGGAGTACTGGTAAATCACCATTCCAGATTGTATATGGAAGTAGTCTAAGAAATGCATCTGAATTGAGAAAGATAGATAAAGGAGAAATAAGTAGTGCTGAAGCTGAGGATTTTGCAGAACACTTGAAGAACATCCATGAGGAGGTGAGGAAGCATATTACCAAGATGAATGCATAGTATAAGGCTAAGGCAGATGAGAAAAGGAGATATAAGGAATTTCAGGTTGGTGATGAAGTCATGGTTCATTTGCGGAAGGAGCGGTTTCTAGTTGGTACATATAACAAGTTGAAAATGAAGAAGTTTGGGCCATGTAAGATACTGAAGAAGCATGATTCAGAAAATGCATATGAGGTAGAATTGCCTAGTGAGCTGAATATTTCACCAGTGTTTAACATTTCAGATTTGACAGAGTATCACAAAGGAGGTGTTGAAGATGAGGTTGCAGCAGCACAGTGGAGTATTCCAGCAACTAGTTCAGACACTAAGGAGATCGAAGATATACTGGACAGTCGTGTTGGCAGAAGCACAAGGAACAGGACATATGAAGAATATCTGGTCAAGTGGAAAGGATGACCTATTGAAGATTCATCATGGCTGATAAAGGAGGAGGTTAGCCATCTTGGTTTTCCTCTGCACACCTGAGTCGTGACAGGGTCACTTTTCAAATTACCCTAGGTGTCTGATGCAGGAGCATCCTGGGTGTAAGAGTAATCTTGCATCACCCAAAAATATTTCTATTTTTGAATTCAATAAGGGCTATCCTGTGCAGAGCTGCTATTTATGGAAAGTTACTATTTTTGGTAATTTTCATCTGTGCTCAGAATGATCTAATTTCTTTTTTGGAGGTTCATTTTGGTCATATAAGTCTGCCAGTAAAGTTTCATTTCCAGATCAAGTGTATGTTGGAAGATATTGAAGATTTTCGGTATTGGCAGCAGGGTACAGAAACTTTGGACTCAGTTTTGAAGGCTTTAGAGGCCCCGAATGAGGTCAAAAATTTGGGTGACAGGCGCTTGCACTGGTCAAGCCTGTAGAGTGCTTCGTGGCATTTCTAAAATGGGGTTATAATAGCCGATCGGGTCAACTGGTGATGACTTATGGTCTTCGGAAGTTGGGCCACCCGAAATGGCGGAAAATAATTTTCTTCAAAATTTATGTTCGGGTTTCAAAGGTTATCTTGAGCCGACTATGATGTAATAAAATGTAAAATAAAATAATTCTAAGTTTGGTCGGTTTTATTGGCTAAAATTCTGAAACCTTCCCAGGCGGTGGAAAAATTGCCTATATAAAGAAGGCTGTATTATTGTCTTAGGCAGTTCAGAATAGTTCTGGGTAGTAGATCTGGGTAATAGTTCGAGGTTTTGTTCTACAAAATATTGTAAGGGAATGCCCATGTGGCTTTGCATATTGTAATTCTGAAAGTTTGTAATTCCACATTTGTGGAGATAATAAGAAGGCAATTTTCTGTTCTTGCATATTGTTGTTGTTTCTCTATCTCTGTTATGTGTTTGTGGTATTAAGGGGAGCACCCTTCATCAATTTCCTAATCTATACCCAGTTAAGAGTGTAGATAGCAATGCTTATAGCTTCTTTCTAGTATTTCTATGCCACATTCTTTTCAATCAATAATGTTCTTGCACAATCCAAGATATATATGTTTCTTCTCTCTACTATACCATTCTATGGAGGTGTTCTCAATGCAGCCATCTGTCTTTTAATTCCTTTTTCATTGCAAAAAAAATTGAATTCATTTGATGTAAATTCTCCACCTTGGTTAGATCTAAGACATTTCAGGTTCCTACCTGTCTCCTTCTCAACCTTAGCCAAATACCACTTAAAGAATTGAAAAGGTTCAGATTTTTCTTTTAGAAACATTACATGCATCATCTTGGTATGATCATCAACAAACAAGATAAAATATCTAGCACCGCAATAACTTTGTATACCCATAGGTCCACAAAGGTCAGTATGAACCAAATCTAAAATGTTTTCAGAAATAAAGGATTTGCTCTTAAAATTTGACTTTCTCATTTTTCCTAACTGACATTCTTTGCACCACATTCTTAGGTTTCTTCAATCTACGTAAACCTCTTACTTTCTTCTTCTTACTTATCTCTACCAGATTATCAAAGTTAACATGACATAGCCTCTTATGCCATAACCAAATTTCATCAAGTTGTGCAACCATACATGTTTCTTCAGATAGGTCAAGATAGAACAAATTATCTTTAGTCTATTCTCCACTTCCAATCAGTTCACCAGTAGCATCAAATATCTTAGCTTTCTTGTGATCTAAAATTCCACTTGGTAACTAGTTCTGTTGAGCTGAGCAACACTTATTAGATTATAATTAAGACCTTCAACCCAATATGCATTATCACAAGATATCTTATTATTCAACTTAATCAAACCTTTTCCTTTAACAAGACATGGTGCATCATTACCAAATGTTACACTTTTACCTCTATAATGATGTAGGGTCTCAAACTTACTCTTGTCACCAGTCATGTGATGTGAACAACCACTGTCAATGATCTATTTATCATTCTTGTTCACATAGGAAATCAATGTAGTTTTCTCATCCTCATTAGATTCATCTTTCATTGCAACATAGACTACCTCAATTTCAAAATCATCACTATCAGTGTTAGTTTCTTCTTCAACAATGTAACAAGATTTCTTACCTTCTATCATATCTTTTGTCTTTGTGTTTTCTTTGTCTTTCATCATCTTTATCCTCCCTGTCAAGATATCTAGCAGCTATATGACTGACTTTATTTCATGCAAAACATATAATAGGGAGTTTACCTTTATACTTTCCTTTTCCCCTTCTCAGTCTTCTAGCCATAAGAGCTTCTAGATCTTCAAGTTCTTCATCAGAAGTGTCACTGTCACTTTCGCTTTCACTATCACTTTCGCTTTCACTTTCACTTTCACTTTCACTAATGCATTTTTCCTTTTCATTCTTTGGCTTGTTCAGAATGAATTATGACTTGAAAGCAAATTCAACAATTCCAATACTATCAATAGTGAAATTGTCATAGTTAGAGAGTTCAAAAGCAGTCAGCTTGCCAACCAAACTTTCCAAAGTAAGCACATTTGCAGAGTTACATCTAGATTCTTGAATAGTAGAGATCTTAATAGCATATATAGGGAACAGAGTTCTTAGCACTTTTCCAATTCTAGTTTCATTATCAATAATCCTATTTTCACCTCTAATATCATTTACAACTTCTTTTATTCTACCACAATATTGTGAAATGTTTTCACCTTCTTGCATTCTCATCTCATCAAACTTACGTCTAAGACTCTCGGCCTTAGCTTTCAGTACATTTAAGTCACCACCATAGATGTTTGTAAGAGTGTCCCACATCTCCTTCGCACTTGTACAATCCTTAACATCTTCAAATTTTGCATAGCTTAGGGCAGATGCGATTTCTAGCATTGCCTAGTTATGTTCTTGCTTAGCTCTAATTTCCTCAGCAGTCAAAGGTGTGACAAGTGAGACATAGTCATTCTCAATGTAATACTTTGTAGAATCATAAATACTGGCCAGATGTAGCTTCATCAAGCTTTTTCATGCAGGGAAGGTTTCCTTATTCAGCTTCAGTACATCCTTCTTATACATCCTGATCATTTGCTTCAAGTCCCTTTAAACTTGACTTTTGTAAACACAAATAATAAGCAACAAAGCTTTGATACCAATTGTTATGATTTAGAACAATTGAGAGGGGGGCTGAATCAGTTGTTCTCAGGTCCTAATGTATAAAAAAAAGTTAAAATCCTTTACTTTAAATTAGATCTAACAAGCAAAACCAACTCGGTCATCACTGATTCAATAATAAGAAACATATAACAATGTAGTCCACTACCCAGTTGTATCTAACTTGCAAAACACAAAAATGTTCAAACCATAACATTCACAAAAGTATTGACACTAGGATTTATACTAGAAACCCAATATGGGAAAAACCACTTTGTAATATGCTACTATTGTTTTCACTCTTCTGAAGTGAGCTCAGTTAAAAGCCAACCCTGTCAAAGGTTACAATACACACTGTTAGGTGTGACCCGATTAAAGGATTTCAATCACCCTGTTAAAAGTGAGCCTTGTTATAGGATTTACATACACTCCATTAGAATGCAACCTTGTTCAAAGGATTTAACAAATGACTGTTAGGTCAACCTCTGTTAAAAGGATTTTGATTGTTACAATGGTTAGAAAGTAGCAGCAATATTGATCTGAAAAACATACAACTCACTTTGCAAATATCAGATCCGATTTCATACACTAATGTTGGTTTACTAACTTTGACACTTTGCCATTTCCATCTCTGATCTGCTTGGAACTTTTCTTCAAGCAACCACCACACTTCTCCTTCAACCTTTTCTGCTTATATAGTCAATAAAACTTTCTGATCTTTGAGCATTCTCTTTTCACCCATACCTTCACATCCAATCTTAGGTTCCTTTTAATACTCATCTTTTGCTACTTAATCTCATTCGTAAATCTTAGGGTTAGGTCAGATTCATTGAATCTACCCACTTTATGTTATTTGGCTCCTTTTCTAGAATCATCTCAAATCTCTTAAAGATTTACAATAAAACATTTTTTAGTGCATTCAATGCTTTCAAACAATCAATAAATAAAGTCAACACATTTTACATAATCTAAGAATTCAACAATGTCGGCTCCAAATCTGAATTGTCTTCAGATGTAAAAATGTCGATGCTCAGTCAATACTACGATCAACTACTTAGTCTTCATGTAGAAATCTCGGTCATTACTAAAAATATTTCCTCGACTTATACTGTCTTCCTCGGCAATTAACTGATGCTTGGTCGACACTAGAATTTTGTTCAGCATATACTGACTCGATCGAAACTAACATCACTCAGCTTAAACATGATTTCTCCATTTTTGCTCAGTCAAGCCTAATAGTTTAGTCTTCAAACTTACTAAGATAAATAATACATTATCTCATCATTGTACAACATAGTCAAGTACACTTTGTAGTATCAAGATAACTCAACCTTTCCTTAGGTGCTCTTGTTACCAACCTTGCCCCAATGCTTCACAACAATACAATAGATATAGTACTTTCCTAAGTAGCAACAGTCTTACCAGTTAAGGTTTGACATCAATGACAATACAACAATTGTTTCAATTGTAGTTTCCAACACGAGGATCAAAGTAGTTTCAGATCCTAATGCAAAAGATCTTCATTGCTCCATGAGACTAAGAGATTACCTCCCTATTACAAAATGAGAAGAAGAGAGAGGCATGTGACAGTCAATATGTAAGCTTGTGCAGACTAGGAAAATATCATTACACATTCATTGAGGTTTGAAGGTAGTTTAAGTTTAGGTTTTGTCGAATTACTTAAGGCACCACTGACAGTTGCATCCCTAAAGAGGGGACCCTATGATGCACTAGATTCTCCATTGCCAGCCAAAACATTTGCATTAATAGAAGGAAACTAGGTAGGAGAGGGTTATCTGAAATATAACCTAATGCCAAAGAAATTTGCGTCACAATTGGAAGGCAAAAAATTAAGCTTACAGAACTTTAAAGGGCAAACTTAAGAAATAGTTCAAGACTCCACATATGACGTTGGCCAAATAGCATCAATCTGTCGAGCCAATGAGATGCCAATGTAAAAAATACTAGGAAAGTTAAGGAAAGAAAGAAAATATACCTCTCAAACCTATTCAAGCTTCTACCTCCTTCACACGTGCTACAATTATCTAATAATCATGAAATGAGGTTTGAAAACTTTTTTTTTTACTTTAAGTTATGCTCGTGTTGGTTGAAATTTCTACCAACATGGTGTTAGTCAAAATTTTGACCAACACGGGCATGTATTAAAACAAAACAAAAGTTTTCCTTCTATAATCCAACCAACCTAAACATTTTTATTTGCTAGTCAAATTTTTTAGTCAAAAAATAAGGTCAAATGTACTAGTGCTAGTTTGAGTCTAGGTAGGGATAAATTACCCAATTAGTGAATATGTTTTGTTTGTCAGGTGGGACATGTTGGATAGGGTATATAGAGACCCTAGTAAGTTATTGAATCCACATTTGAAGTTGCTTATCAAATTTGTGTATTTGGATTCTTCTTATGTGGGTTACAAAATAAAAGGTAAAGTTCAAAAGTAAATGCTAGATTCTTCTAAGGTGGGGATTGAGAGGATTGAATACATGTATTTCAATGACATATTTGAAAATCATGCCCTTTGCACCTTTTATATACAAAATTTGGCATCTAACATGCACATGACAACTGATTCCCCTTTTTTTCTCATGGCAGTTCATTGCCCTTTTTTATAAAAAATTTGGCATCTAACGTGCACATTACAACTCATTACCCTTTTTTACATAAAATTTGGCATCTAATATGCACGTGGAAGCTCCTTTTTATATAAAATTTGGCATCTAAATATGCACATTACATCTCATTGTCATTTTTAAGTACAAAATTTGGCCTCTAAATATAAATATAGAGAACAATGAAGATTTACACAAAATTATCAAAATCATCCTACCATATTTTAGAATCATTCTTCTAGATTGCCCAAAATTTATCAAGAGAACCTTCTAGATCAGCTCTAACCCTCATAGTGTAAAGTATTGCCTCGTGGTTAGATTCATGAACTTTCCAAAAATTCTTGTTAAGAGGTCTACCATGATACTTAATCAATTGAATATTTGTTACAACAACATGATTAGAATAATGAAGAATATGTCTATGTGTCTCAAAGTCCTCAAACAAGAAGGCATTAGAATTCTTGATAGGATACCTACATTTTATTGAATAATAAAATAAATTTAAAGCCCAAATGAATGCAAAGTGTAATAAAAAGAGTTTAATAGGTATGCATACAACTGGACACAACAATGGTACCTTCTAAGCCATGTCCCTGTGACAACAACGGATCCTATTGGGTACTGAATACCCTCTCCATCAATGATTGTAGTTGTCAATTTCTTTTTGGTCTCAATACAATGACACAAAAATCAATATGTTCCTCATTCATTGTTCTCATCTTCAATTACTGCATATACATGACCTGCATTTAACATAAGGATTAGTTAATACAAAAAACAATATTTCAAGAACTAATAAATTGAGCGTAAAATTGATTTAACCTATAAAATCTAGAGAAATTACCTAGTTCAACTAGGTCTGATACATGGTCAAAATCCACTGATGCTTCAAATAGGTTCATTTGTAGTTCTATGGGAAGTTTATATGTATCTAGGGTTTGCAAAGGTCTATAAGACCATGGTCAACCCACTCTTTTGTTTCACATTCAACCCACACAAAATGCATACACAAAGAGAAAAAGAATGCAATTTGTCTAGTATAAATAGGTAATGATGTTGCATTTGAACTTCTAAATGAATTCATTTTGGTTGATCCTATAAGTGTACAAAAATGTAGATAGTTTTCAATGTTAGATTCAAATATCAACCAAAAATATCTAGAAATCATAGACTTACCTACATTACTTGGTCCCATCGTAGAGTTACACCATTGCACAATTCTTCCTGCATCTATTAACACAACACCACCTTCATACTTCACTTCCTCTCTGGTAAGAGCTCTTTTCACACATGATCCCACACCATCATGCTCTCCCTTTCCATGGCCTACCTCATTGAAATTCCAAAAATATTGTACACCACTTGTCACTTGCATCCTAGTCAATCAGTAGAATATCCTTGTATTCTTGAATTGTGTGGTGCAATTATCAGACCATATTAAGTGTTGGTTGTATCTTATACCTCTTTCCTTTAAATTATCATAGAAGACTATAAGCACCCTTTCACAAAATCTGAGGAATGAGTATGATCATCACTGATATAGAAGGTATACTCTCTTATAACCTTTATGTCCCCCTTTATGCTATTATGTGCATGCATGAATGCTATGTGTACAAAAATTGTAACTTGTGTACCGTGCTAACATATAACGTTGTACTTAATTTTGACATATAACTATCAAAAAAATCAATGATAGATACAATAATACCAAGGAGGAAAGTGTCCTTACACAACTTGAATTTCTCATCTAACCACCTAGCTCTATGTGTGTGACCTATGTACTCATAAACTAGTTTCTCTTGAAACATGTTCATAAAATCAGCTATGCATATACCCCCTTTCACTAACTCGTACCTCTGTAATTATTTTCCATCTTTAACACCATATGTGAATGAATTGTATTGTCTAATATAAACTTGTTTCTTACCAATTTCATGTGTGCTATGTAGATGTAGGCATCTAGGAAATTGTTGCAAACCACCACATGTAGGATAAAATATTTTCAAACACATCATCTTATAGTAAATCTACCTGTCATCTCATCTACATAGTACACCTAAAATAAATTCTCTTGGTGACTTATGAGGTTCTTTTAGACCACATTTTTTCAAAACATCGTTAGTGTGCAAAGTACAACATGTATAGCGATAAATATGATAATACATGGAAAATTCAACATGGTCTCTACAACAACACGTAGTACATGTATGATTAATCTTAACATAAAATGGTTTTGTCATCTCAAACAATATTTGGCTAATTTTAATATGAGGAAAGCTATGAAGAAACCTTTCATAAAAGTGGGTTTAAGTCATGTCTAAATAGTTTTTTGGATGTGGCTCACTATTTTTAATTCCAATTCACCTTCTAACAACATCTCTTTGGTTAGGTGAAACCCTTCTATTTTTATGCCAAAATGTGTCAATTAACATTCTTAGTACATCAACAACAAACTTCTCCTTACATGCGAGTCTACCCAAGAATGCCTAAAGAGAATTATTGTTAGGATCCCAAATTTTTTCTCACCTCTCTAAGGCATTACGTAATTTTGTTCTACTTATCCTTTATGGCTTTCTTGTTTTTTTTATGAAAGAATATTTTTTAATTTCCTTTCCTATTATTGTTGATGTGAGGACATGTTGAGTAACATTAGTATCTTTTGTACTTGTTTTCATGCCAATGTATTAGTATGAATCAAATAGATTTCTCACAATAGTTCTTTCACTACTATTTTTAGTTGTTCTTAACCCCAAAATTCTCATTGTCTCTCTAAATTCTAGGTTTTTAATCATTTCAACAATTGATTGGCATTGATGTAATGTGTTGATAGGAAAAAATTGAAATGAATCATGCTCCTACTCCTTCTGCGACTAGGGCTCCAAAAGCGTCACTTGTTGCTGCTTCTAGGGCTCTTGATGTTGCCGCTCTTCTCCCTTCCTGTGGAAACTCTACAACTCTTTCAAAGGGGTGTGCGGAGGGTGCTTTTGCTGCTACTCTAGATGCAGCTCCATTTTGGGCTCCTAGAGCTTCTCCCGTCACTGCTTCATTTTGGGCTCCCGCCACAGGTTTGTTGAGGTCTTCCACTGCTTTGTCATCTATTGCGACTGGTGTTGCTGATCATCAACAACCTACTGCTTCGGGTCCTATTGGGTTTGTGGTGGATGCTTCTCATCATTCCACACACACTACTCCTTCTATGGCTCCCCCCTTCCTCCTTTTGGTCGAGATTTGCTGGCGCTAGTGGCTAGGAATGCTGGCTCTCGTGGTGATCTGTCGGTTAAGGTTGGGGAGTGATATGTTGTTCCTGGAGGCTCTTCTCTTCACAAATATCATGTCCCTAAATAGTCTTTGGCTCCTGGACAGAGGGGTGTGGCACCTTTCTGTGTCTATAACCCTCTGATTCTTTCTCTGGATGACAAGGTTGTAAAAGACATTGAAGGGGCTTCCGCTATTTTTTCAGAGCATTGTCTTATTTGTAGGTTTAAGGGTTTTTTTTTTAATCTTTCTAATCTGCACGCTTGGATTACTCACTAGTGGGAACCCATCATTTTTTAAATAGTTCACATTTTCCCTTTGGCTAGGGGTTTCTTCATTGCTATGTTTGAAAATCCTATTGATAGGAATCTGATTCTTTGTGATAATTTTTTTAGCTGGGATGTCCGGTTCATGGTCATGATGAAGCCTTGGCATCTTGATTTTGATGCCTCTTCTAGGAATTTTTCCAAGGTTCCTACTTGGGTGCGGCTTCCCAACCTCCCTCTTCATTTTTGGGTAGACTCTTTGCTTGAGTCTATGGGTGAGGCTCTTGGGGACTTCTGATGGTTGATGAGGAATCTACTGATATTCTTCATTCTACTTATGCAAGGATTTTCATTGATTTGGATTATTCCAAGGGTCTTCCAGATAAGATTATGTTGAAGCATCCTAAAGGATCTTGGACACAATCCTTGGATTATGAAGGACTCCCCTTTAGATACAGGAGATGTTTTAAAACTAGCCACTTAGTGGATCAGTGTCGATTGGAAAAGGTTAAAAAACCTACTTCTTGGTGGAAGGGGGCCTCCTCCCAACATTACTCTATTGTGAAGAACTCATCTATCATGAGCTTTTCGTAGGTTGTTTCCTCTTCTCAGAAGATTGCTGAGGCCACTATGCCTCATGGGACCATTGATGGCTCTTCCTCAGGTGGTGATCCCATCCTTGGAACGCCCCTTTGTACAGATATAGTTGTTCAGGGCTCTGATGGTTGTGAGGCTCATGCCCCTTCTTTAGTCAATATTTCATTGATTCACCCTCGAATGGATGCTATTGATTCATCTCTTGAATCAGCTTCTTTGGATACTTCTGGTCCTATCCTGGGTCACTCTCATTCTCAGAACTTGGGTGTCTCAGCTCTTGTTTCAATTTTGTGGGAGGGTATGGCTAAGAATGTAGAAGATGGGTGGACTTTTGTGAAAGGGAAGAAAAAATCTAAAAATCTACCCTCTTTTGATATGTCCCTTTGTTCCCAGTCAGGAAAGAAATAATATTTTCTTGGGCTTTTCTTTACGGGTAGCTGGACTTTAGTGGGAAGTTTTTTTCTTTTTTGTCCACTTGAAGTCTTAGAGCTGTTGGAATTAATTGTTCTATCTTTTTATGCAGCTTTTGTTGTTGGGATTCCAGATTCTTTTGTTCTGGGTCTTTTTTATTATAGGTTGTGGGAGCCTGTTGTAAAACCCTCGTGTTGGTATTGATCTATCACATGTTAGTATGTTATTTTTTAATATCCTTTCTGACCATTCTGTACAGGGTTTTGGGGCCCCTTCAAAACTTGTTTTTCCTTAATCAAAACAATTGATTGGCATCTTCCACTTTGGTTTAAATTTTCAAAATAGTTATTTCAAATTATTTTAACTGTTCTTTCGCAAGTTCTTTCAAAAATTTTATCATGCATTGGCCTCACAATATTTTCATCAATATCAATTAGAAACTTTGGTTTTCTAGGAATTATTCTAGGAGGTGTTAAGATGCGTGCATCCTTTTGGTTTTCAGTAGGTGCATTATGTGTATTAATCTCATCAAAATGAAGTGGTGTATCTTCTTCAAATATATTAGGTGCATTCATCATATTGATTTAAAACATGGAGTATGTGCATTGCATTCATTAGGTGCATTCATCAAGTGCGTTTGAATTGGTGCATTAGGTACACTTATCATGTCAATTTGGATTGTTGCATGTTCATCACTTTCATTAGGTTCATGTTAAATGATGTACCTCCACATAACCTCCTCATACGCTCTCTTTGTCTTATCTTTGATGCCTCTCATTGTTCATTTGTTCTTCTCTTGTTCTTTCCCATGACTTTAATATTGATTTTCCTACACATAACATCACGATGCAAATCCATAATAAAATAGCAAGAAAATAAAAAATGAGCATCTTTTATTATAATCTAAATTAACAAACCAAAAAATAAAACAAATCAATCATTTCAAATCAAAATTCACAAAAATAACTACAGACTTGATTGTTAATGTCCCAAAAATTGATGTCAAACAGTGCAGTGGGACCTTCAAACAACTTGTAGTGATGGCTTTTAGACCATTAGAATATATTATATAAATTTCCTCATAACCCGTATAGGTTATGGAAACCTAAAACCAACATTAACATTCTCGTCATAACACATATGACTTATAAAATTAGAGGTTCAACTCTACTTTTCTATATCCCGTACGAGTTCTGTAAAAATAGGAACCTAGAGAGAGAGAGAGAGAGAGAGAGTGCGTGTTTCAAAGTCTTCTTTAAAATTGCTTTGTATGTGGATGTGAGATAGATTTCATAATTTAAGCTTCCCTTATGAATAATGATATTTTTTCAAAGTCTTCTCTAGAATAGCTTTGTATATAGAATGAATTCTTTACGTGTTATGAAATTTTAATCTCATTTCTTTTTATTCATTTTCTAAAGAATAAAATATTGTTAGTAATTTATTTGACTAAATAACTAATAATAATTAAAATGTTTTGAATTTCAATAAATCTCTACTTCTAGAACTCCTCCAAGATGAATTGGATTGATGGCCTATCTTTTTATTTAAGCTCTCTTAGTATTTCTGATTTTGAATCCTTCTGAATCATTAATGTGATAGGTTTATAGTAAACCCGCATCAATTATTAATCTATAAACTTTAATGAGAGTGACTGCTGTTCAAAATTCTTTATATAATTTTTGCAGATTTAAAAATTAATACATTTATCTTATTTGCTAATAAATAGATATTATATGTATGATCACAACCTACATGAAACGCATGGTGTGGACGGTGGATCGCTCATACTGGAACTACAGCCACTTCACTGTGCGCCCCTGACAAGTTTTCAACAATATCAGGAGGAAGCACTTTCGTTGCAATTTCTTAAAAACGGCGAATAATCTACAGATTTGCAATTTATTTGCCACTTCTTATAATTATGTGTGATCACCGCCAACATGGAAACACATCAATGGGGTGATAAGATAGTTTATTCTGTCAGTACTTGTGTAATAATGGACGTGATGCTTTCGTCAAAGCACCCTAATGAAAGCTATTGAATTTGTGGAAAAATATGAGAATGTAAATCACTTGAATACATCAAATTAAGGCATACTTTTCTTTGAAGGGTCTCATGGGACAAATAAGGTTTTATATGAAGGAAAAATAAATTTTCTATTAGATTATTTAAATTTTTTATTTTTTAAACAAAAGCTGCTAATTTTTAGGGTCGGGTGATCGAGTGGAAGTAGAAATTGACCCACAAACAACTTCAGTTCTATTTTCTAGGAAGCCACTTCCATGGGACCCAACCTTAGATATTTCTAATCCATGTTTTGGGATGACTGATATGAACCCTGTTTCTTTATGAATGTAGGGTTTTTCGGACACAATATGGGTTTGATCACTGTTTCATAGTCTGCAAATTTGAAGGGGGTTTCACGGACAATGTGGGTAAAAATGATAAGAACCAGGAAACCAACTCTTATGGAAGTTGAAGGATGCTCTCTGGTCTAGAGCAGATTTGGACATATTGCTAGCTGAAGTGGGAGAATACAAAGACCTTTTGACAACCAGGGATTATTCCACAGTTCCAAAAAGTCCCTTTGCTCGACTTTATCGAATTGCCATTGCTGCAGTGGAAAGATATCCTTTTCCTTTTCTGTTTCTGGGAATCTGGCATACATCATTTCCCAATTCTGCAGAAGAAGATCTAGTTAAAAAGGCATACTTCTTCAAATAGGGTTAATACATGTTAGCACTTCACAGTCCCGTTGAGTTGGTTTGATCATCAGTTAACTTCATACAATTTCATTTAATTCAGCTCTAGCAATGGCAATTGATAAAGTCGAGTAGAGGTGCATTTTGTAGGATCATCTAACAATTCTTATTCATCTACATCAATCATATGTTGACTTGGTGGTCAGTACCTCTTTGGAGATTCGTGACATGGCTTAACCGCCTCCCATGGATCGGATTAAATCTGGCATTTGTATCGGACATTGATAGTTCGAGCTTTTGATGCAAAGACAAATGATTCCAACACCATGAACAAAACTAATGCACGAATCTTTATTTTCTCATATAAAAGTATCATGTTTCTAACATCATATCTCTGACTGGATTCAGACTAAAGATTCTCACAATATATCTACTGACCAATGAATCACAGGTGCAAGCAGAATGTAGAATCAAAGGTGATTAAGAATTTCTTGTACGGTGAACCCACCCAATATGGGACAGAGCAAAGAACAAGTTTTTAAAAGCAGAACCTCATCAGACTACCATAAACAAAGGGTCTCTCAAATGATTGGACACTTGTTGCAGGATGGATTTATAACCTTGCTGGTTAAAACCTCTTAAATTTGACAAGCGATCTCAGGTAGTTGCCTATCTTGTATGTGTTATGCTCAATATTTTTGTTTTTCTTGCCATTCTTTCACTATCCTTGGCCGACTTGTGTGATTTTTCATAGTAATCAAGCCATATCTTATAAAAAGTGCCTCAGAGTTATACTTTTCTCAGCATGGTGTCATCCGAGATTGGCCCTGTATTTGAGTTGACAAGACAGTATTGTTCATAGCAAGAGTTGGGGTATTGTAATAAGACAACAATTTAGCTGAAAAATGGGAAGACCTAAGCGATTAAACGTTCAACGCACAAACTGAATGAGTAGAGTTAAGCCATATCAAAATGCATGATTTGTGTTTTGGATAATTTGCATATTTTTCGTGTTTTATGCTCAGAGTGAGACCAACCTCACAAATGATCAGGAAATAGTTCTGATTTAGAAACATGGTAACACTTTTCTGGGTGTTATTTCACAATTTTTCTATTCTTTTTTCACGTTTTGAAGTATTCGTATTTATCTAATGCATAATTTCATGTAATGTCGAAATTTCTTTTAATATACCTATTTATACCCACACATACTTTAAGGGCACAGTAAGACAGATTTATTATTGTATTGAAAATTTTTATTGTGCTCGGTTTTTATTTTAATAAGTTTTCTTGAGTAAAAATATTGCGTATTATTATTGCTTTTCATTGCTCTACGTTTTGCTTCATATTGTATGTGCACTACTTCTATCATATGAGGTTATGGAGCTCATTTTCCTCTGTCTTATGTGTAGTGAGAAGAGAATATTTAGAATACTTTTGAGACTGTCTATAAGTTGCCCCAAAAATAATGCACAATCATTTCTAAGTGTATACATATGTGTGTCTATGTATGTGTGTACATACACATACACATACACATGTATATGTATATTGATATGTATATGTGTATGTGTATGTGTATGTCTATGTATATGTATATGTATATGTATATGTATATGTATATGTATATATATATATATATATATATATATACATGTACTACACACACACACACATATATAGTGTAGTGAGTGTGTGTGTGGGTGTAATATTTTGATTAACACTCTCATTCATGGTTTATATATATGCAAGTTGTATGAATAAATGTCAATGGGGTGAGATGATTTTTCCCAAAGTAGAAGCTCTCATTTTAGTCTTTGATGCAAGAAAAGCTATCTTCTCAATTTTATGAATGCTATGAGAAAATTGAGATTTCTATTGCTATTCAATCAAGGATCCAAGAGGACAAGAATTAACAATGTAGTTGGTTTATCTTCACTCATCAAGCTCAGCATATATGTTGTGTGTAAATGATTTACAAGAAATATATATGGATTACAAATCCCTTGGACTTGTTACAAAGCCTACTTTGGATATCTCCCTCTCCCTTGGTGCGTTTCAAACTCATTTTCCTTCAAGTACATCTCAAAGAGATAACAAAGATAATAATTTTAATAAGTTTTCAAAAAACATTATGGGTTTGTAGTGCTATTGTTAGCAAGGAGGGAGCCCCATTAACCATTAATTTTTGGTACGGCACTATGTTAGTAACTCAAGTTAGTAACATCTCACAACTAAGATCATACACATAAATAATATCTTGTTTTATTATCCATTAGGAATCTAGATCTTGAGTGGCTATCTCCATAGGAAAATCTTGCATCTTTATTTAACCAAGAAATAATGTAGGAGTTAGATTTTAGAATATAGGCAAGTTGTAGTTTGTCAACCATTTCTCTATTGACCAAACTATAAGTAGATCTAGCATCTATGATAACCTTACATACTTTTTCCTTAAATTTTAATTTTATTAGGAAGATACTTTTTCTCCTGCAACTAGCTTTGAGAATTTTGTGTTCTTTTAATACTAAGGTTCTTCACAATATTAATTTTCTTCACTCAAGTCCATCTTCTTGTTACCAAGATTTCTCAAAACTACGACTTCACATTTTTATTTGGATCTTTTTCTTTGGTAGTCTTGGGGGAACTCCCTCTTCCTCTATTTTGATACTTATTACCCGTCTTTCTCAATTTTCCCCTTTTTCATTACCTTCTCTTTTGATGTTAATGAAAATTCATAAGTTTCATCCATCATAGATAGTTTCAGCAATTTGTTCTCATCTTGAAGTTGAAAATTTAGTCCATTCACCTACTGGGTATCAACTCATCATTAACTTTCTTGTATATTTATTAAAATGTGGAGCCTCATTAACTATTTAGTATAACTTTTACCTACTAGTCCTTTTGTTTCAAAATTTGAGAAATATTTAAACACTTTTTGTTTGTAATCTAAGGGAAAATTTGATCTCTCAAATGTTTTAGCATTTTATACCAAAACCTTATCTTATATTTCTATTGCCTTCTTCTCAAAGTGTACTTATTCTCCCACCACAAGGTTGTATGTAACTTCAACTTGGATGCGAAATTTTTTACATCATCATCAATATCTTCCATTTCAAAGTACTTCTCTAATTCTTGTACATATTCTAAAAATGAATTTTCATTGGGCTGACTAAACATAAATAGAAATATCAACTTTTATCTTATAACTTTATCTCTTTAAAGCTTCAATAAGCCTTTGTGTTGGGTCTAAGGCACTACCAACATTCCTACAAAGGCCATCATTCCTCTTGCCACTTCCTCCCTAATTCACATGGACTCCCTTCTAGATCATTGTTGATTTTTGTGATACTAAAAATTAATGTAGAGAGAACCTCAATATTTCATTTTCCCTTGTTTCACAATCAAACCCCTCACCGATTTACAGCTAAAAAGCCATAGAAAACCATATTTTGAAAATAAAATAAACATGGATACTTTTATCCATCTCAAGACAAGATTAATCACCAAAATGAGAAAGATTCTCAAACTTGCAAAAATAGATTATCACTTGAATTGAACAAGTGAACTTTAAAAAGAAGACCCAATCATGAAAATAGAGTAATACTCTTCAATCCCTTTCAAGAAAGGAATGCATAGAACCAAAACCCCCATATCCTAAATCACTCTCTAAAAGAATACCAAAACCATCACCAAATATCTACCTCCCACCACCTACAAGAAAAAAGTGAAAGGTAAAATTTGGACCCTACATTTATTGAATGACTATATTATTAAACTTAGTTTTTTTGTTATTCAAGTATACTTTTGAATCCTAGTTCCAAGATTAGTTCTTCAAATGAGGTGAATAAAGTTCATAAATGGTCTCCTCTTTTATATAGACTTTTAAAAAAAAATATTGATGGTTTTTCACAAGGTAATCCAGGTGTTATAGGGATTGATGGAGTTCGTAGAAAAAGTACTAGATTAGTTCCCTTTTTTTCTCTTCATTTATGGGGATTAGTACTAATAATCAAATCAAAGTTTGGATCATCATTGAGGTTATGGAGAAAGCTTGTGAACTAGGTTAGAAAAATGTTATATGTGAGATAGATTTCATTATTTTAGCTTCCTTATGAATAATGAAATTATTCTAAAGTCTTCTTTGTAGTTGATTCTATATATAGAGCAAATTCTTTGCATGTAATAAAATTTTGATTGAACTATTTGTTTTATTTATTTCATAAAGAGTGGAATGTTGTTAATAAGTGTTTAGTTAAATGAACATGATAAACCAAATTAAATTTGAATTGACCATTTATCTTTTTATTTAGCTTCCCTTAACATTTGTGATTTTGTATCCTCCTCCATCCTCACTGTGATGGGTTATAATAAACTTGCTTAATTTTTATTTTATAAACTTTAATAGAAGTGATTGCTGGAGATGACTATCCAATTATCAGAACCCTAAATATTACCAAGGAAGGACTTAGTGTATTTTATATACCTCTACTTGCTAACATTTAGGTTTCTAATGGCTGCATCGATGTTGGCATAATTGCTGTTGAAAAACCTTTACAATACAAAAATTAATACATCTATCTATGATCACAACCCACATGAAAAGCATGGCGTGGATGATAAATACTTAATTCCAGGAGAATCACCACTTCATTGTGTTGACAGTAAATTGTAAACCCAAAAATAATTAAAGAACCCAAAACATAACAGAATGTAAAAGATAAAAAATACACAGACAAAAGACACAGTGTTTATAGTGGTTCATCCAGGTATTCTGGATTACGTCCACTTTCAAGAAGGGTGGATATCTCTATTGAAAATCAATGTCTGTTACAATGTACAATAGCTCTTTTCTCTTTTTCATCTATATTACATAGCATATGCGAAAGTCCAAGAGTTTTCGGTTACTGCAGCAGGTGAAACATTTGGGCTTCACATACTGTCATAGACATTACATGGCAAGGGAAATTAAAATCTCCCACTTGAAGTCCAAACAATGCTACGAGGTGAGCTACTCAGAGATATCCCCCACTTGGTGCTTATGGCTATGTCATCACAATGCCAAGAGAAGTTCTACAAAATTTGAACTTCTCTCTTGGTACTACCTTGGTGAACGCATCAGCTGGATTTACCTTTGTGTCAATCTTTTCTAACCATAATCTTCCCTCGTATGAAATGAAATCTTGTCTCAATGTGCTTTGTGCGATTGTGGAAAGCTGAATTTTTGGCCAAATGAATGGCATTGTTGCTATCAGAGAATAGAGTAAATGTGGATTGTTTAAATCCCAACTCTCCAAACAATCATTCTAACCATATTAGCTCTTTAGCTCCCTCAACAAGAGCAATGTATTCAACCTCAGTGGAGGAAATAGAAACCACTTGTTACTTCCGAGAAGTCTAGCTAATCACCGCCCCAGCAAAAGTAAACACATAGCCTATTGTTGACTTCCTTGTATCTAAATCTCTAGCCATATCCGAATCAACATATCCGCAAATATAAGGGGCCTTACTGTTAAAACATAAAACATGAGAGGAAGTTCCTCTCAAATACCAAAGAGTCCATTGAACTGCTTTCCAATGAGTTTTACCAAGATTACTCATAAAACCACTCACAACTCCCACTGCATGAGCAATATCCGGATATGTGCTAACCATGGCATACATCAAACTCCCTGTTGAAGAATAAGGAATACTAGCCATCTCTTGTTTTTCTTCCTGAGTAGAAGGACACATTTTTTAGGACAATCAGAAATGATCAGCCAATGGAGTGGCAACTAATTTTGCATTTGTCATATTAAATTTCTCTAAAACTTTAAGAATTTATTTTTCTTGAGATAACTTAATTTCTCTTTTATGTCTATCTCGGATTATATCCATCCCAAGAATCCTCTTCGCTGCCCCTAAATCTTTCATGGAAAAATGAAGAGACAAATGTTTCTTTAGCTCATGAATGACTCTCATACTATTACCAGCAGTCAACATATCATCAACATACAATAACAAGATCACAAACTCACCAGTCAGAAGCCTTTTGAAGTATACACATGGGTCTAATTCACAGCGAGTAAAACCTTGCTAAGTCATGAAGCTATCAAACTTTAAATACCATTGATGCAGGGCTTGCTTCAGCCCATAGAGACTCCTCTTTAACATGCAAACTAAATGCTCCCACCCCTATTTTACAAAGCCTTCCAGCTATTCCATATATAATTCTTCAACAATATCCCCGTGTAAAAATGTTGTTTTGACATCGAGTTGCTCTAGCTCAAGGTCCCACGCTGCTGCCATGTCAAGTACCAAATGAATGGTCTACATTTTAACCACTAGAGAAAAAATCTCATTGAAATCTACACCTTTTTGTTGAGCAAATCCCTTCACTACAAATCTGGCCATGTATCTCTTTCGTCCTCCATCTTCCTCTTTGATGCAATAGACCCATTTATTTTTCAAAGCCTTACGATTTGGTGGAAGAGAAACCAAATCCCAAGTTTGATTCGTGTGCAAGGAATCCATTTCATCTCGCATTGCATCCAACCAGAACATCCAATTAACATCAGCACACACTTGTTTAAATGTTTTTGTCTCTACCTAATCAAAACACAAAGAAAATAATAATTCATAGTCATCAAATCTTCTTGGATGTTTTCTCTCTCTGGTAGACCTCCTTAATTGGACATTTTGATCAATTTCAACATCAGAATCCTCTCTATTGGCAACTATTGTGTGTGGAAGGATAGGTGTCTTACCAATGTTTTGAACTCTCTCACGTGGAGGACCTCGTATTTCCTAATTAATTTCCACTGCAGGGTGTTGTATCGACATCATGTGCTACTCACTTTGCTAAGAATATACATGTGATAGAGAGTCTCCCCCTTGGTGGCATGATAGAGTGTGAGTGGAAGACTACAGCATAGGCTATGTTCTCTACACAGAATGGGCCAAAGGATCGAATGCACCTCCCTGAGCAGATGACCTGTTGAGAGATGCTGCTGGGTGGGCGTCTTGGCAGCGTGTGGAGTGGGGATTCTCATGCGTAGTCTCTGCCCACAATAGAGGAACAACCCGCAGCTGAGCCTCATGTTGGGAGGTTGAGACGATAGGCTGCATTGGGAATTGGACAGCCCACACAGTAGTTGGAACAATATGTGGGGGCACATTAATAAATGGGGACATGGGTGGATGCTGAGTGGGGAGAGTAGCCTGCTTTATAGTGGCTCCTCCATCAAATAAATGGGGAACAAGAAGAGTGGAGACAATGTTGGGTTGTGTGGGTATTGGAATTGGCATGGGAGTATGGAGAGAGGAGGGATTAATTATTCTGGAGGGCACAACAACTGTAGAGGGGTGAAAGGTAACCCGAGAGGTTTTCTGCATACAATTTCCACTATCAAACAAATTAAATCTAATAAATTCATTAGAAGAAGAATTATGAACTTGCAAACCTGAGAATGATTTCTCATTAAATACAACATCCCTACTCTGTATCACTTTCTTGGTGATTGAATCCCATAGATGATAACCAAATTCATCCTCACCATACCCCAAAAATATACATCTTTTGGATTTAAAATCCAATTTCATCTCTGCACCTTATTAATATGAGCATATGCATCGCATCCAAAAATACGCAAATGAGAAAAATAAATTATCTTACCAGCCCACCTCTCTTCTGAAATGTCAAAATCCAGACGTGACGAAGGAGCTTGATTTATTAAATAAACCACTGTATTACATGCCTCTGCCCAGAATTCCTTCTCCAAACTAGCATTAGACAACATACACCAAGCTCTCTCCAAAATAGTTCGATTTAACCTCTCAACTGCACCATTTTCTTGAATTATATATGCGACTATTTTAATCCTTCGAATACCATGATCTGCACAAAATTGGTCAAACTTTGAAGAGCAAAACTCACCACCATTGTTTGTTAGTAGACATTTTATCTTTCTTCCAATCTGATTTTCCACCATAGCCTTAAAGCTTTTAAATTTTAAAAATACTTTGATTTATTATTCAGCATATAAACCCAAACTTTGCGAGTGCAATCATCAAGAAATGTGACAAAATAATTAGCACCACCAATAGAAGTTACCTCCATAGGACCGAAAACATCAGAATGAATGAGCTCTAATGGAGATGATTTCTTCTCATGACCTATCCTTACGAAGCTAGTGTGATTTTGCTTGTTGTAAAGGCAATGCTCACACAATTCCAAATCAACCGATTTTAAACCCGAAAGTTGGTCTCTTCAAAGCATAACTTTAAGACCTATTTTTCTCATATGATTGAGCCTCTTATGCCAAAGTTCAGCATTGCTATCCGCAATCGCCATGGCTGCTCCCACTTCACCATTACACTTTAATGTGTATAAACTTCCAATTTTCTACCCTTTTGCTAGAATTAATTGACCTTTGGACACTTTCCAAGATGCTAAATCAAAACTAACATTGCAACCTTGTGTATATAACTGACTAACAGAAATCAGATTACGCTTAAGTGTAGGAACATGCCTAACATCTTTTAAAATCCATTTGCTTCCATCTTTCAGGGACAATAAAATATCCCCTTTGCCAACTATATCACATTCTTTATTATCACCAAGAAAAACTTTGCCAAACATACCTTTGTGGTAATTTGTGAAAGCACTCCGGCATGGAGTTGCATGAAATGAGGCACCGGAAAAGAGAACCCACGAATATGAATCTATGTTGTCGGCTACAAGTACCAAAGCTCCATCGGTTGCAACATTAACTTCGGCATTAATAACATTATTTTGGGCCCTTTTGTAGTTCCAACATTGCTTCTTTGTGTGCCCATAATTTCCACAAAACCAGCATGTCCCATTTCTCCCTCTTGATTTCGAGTGATGACTCGATCTACCTCTTCCATTATTATCATTATTATTTCTTCCTCTCTCATGACTTCTACCTCTATTTCTTGTGCTCACAGTTGTTAGAACATCATCGGAAGAGGGTTCTTGTTGCTTCCTTTGCATGTCTTCACTAAGTAGAGTGATTGTAACTTCATGAAATTCCAGCTTGCTCTTGGCTGGAACGGAAGTGCTCACAGCCATGACAGCTCCTTCCTAGTTGTTCAGAAGTGAACATACTAATAATATTTCCTTTATTTCACCATCTAATGTGATTCCAACCGAAATCAGCTGAGTGACAAGAGTATTAAACTCATTGAGATGATTCAATATCAATCCTCCTTTCATTTTCAGATTATATAATTTCTTGATGATGAATACTTTGTTCGATGCTGAAGCTATCTCATATAGTGAAGATAACTTATCCCACAGTTCTTTCATGGTCTTCTCTGTCAAAACATTGAAGAGCACATTGCTTGATAAAGATAAGAAGATCATTGCCTTTTCTTTTTGATCGATCTTCTCCCAATCTTCATCCGACATCGAACCCTTTCCTTTTGTTTTTCCAAGTAATGCTAGTTGCAAATCCTGCTTGATAAGCAGAGATTCAATTTGTACTTTCCATAATCCAAAGTTTTTCCTTGAGAAATTTTCAATCTTCCATTTGTCTGCTTCATCCATGGTGCTTGCAAAACCTCACCGATTTCTAGAAAAATTGAACGAGCTTAACCAACTTTGATACCAATTGTTGAAAGTAAATTGCAGACCCAAAAATAATTAAAGAACTGAAAACAAAATAGAATGTAAAAGACCAAAAATACACAGGCAAAAGACACAGTGTTTATAGTGGTTCATCCAGCTATTCTGGATTACATCCACTTTCAAGCAAGGCAAATATCTCTATTGAAACTCAATGTCTATTACAATGTACAGAAGCTCTTTTCTCTTTTTCATCTATATTACATAGCATATGCGAAAGTCTAAGAGTTTTCAGTTACTGCAGTAGGTGAAACGTTTGGTCTTCACATACTGTCGTAGCCATTACATGGCAGGGCAGTTACACACTGCGCGTCCCTAACAAGTTGTCAACAATATTAAGTAGAAGTATTTTCATTCTAATTGCTTTAAAATGGTGACATATCTACAAATTTGTAATTTATTTGCCAAATTTTATAATTATATATGATCACAGCCCACTAGAAATAGATGGAGGGGGTGATAAGAGATAGTTTATTCTGTTAAAGCACTGGCCTTATGAAAGCTATTGAATAGGTGGATAAAGGTGAGAATGTAAATCACATGAATGTGTTCATTAAGTTGAGGCATGCATCTCAGATGTTTAAGCTAGGGTACATAACACCAAAATCCACCATATATAAATGACTGTGCTTGCAACAAATATGAATGATGCATAGAATATGCTAATAGAATCAGCAGCAAATCTGAGCTTTTTGATGAATGGTTCAATTTTCAAATAGACATTCAAGCCTACTGTTCACCCAATATGAGAATACTCTCCTGCTTCATTCCTCTGAAATGTATGGTGGTGACACTGATAGTTATAATTCAAGCTGTTAGAGTAGCCCAAAAAAGTTGAGATCTATGTGAAATTTAAAGTAAAGTCTTATGTGGAAGGAGAGGTAACTCAGGGTGCAATGCATGGGAGGCGATGATAAAACATCTATGTCATTGGCTCTCTCTCGTGATTTTGAAATTAAAGGTAATTGGATTATGGAGTTTCTACTTTTGATAATAGTTTTTCTCTCGAATGGGAATTTAATCATGGAAAACCATATAATACTGAAAACCCAGATTAAATTGGGTCATAGTTTGAAGGGTGAATTTGTAAATTCTATTAGTTCTCTTAGTAATGCTGAAGACCCAGATTATAGTCCAGAGATTTATTTATTTTTCTATTTATTCTCTAAGTGCAATGCCTCCTTGGCATCAGGCTAGAAGGTTTTTTTGTAGAGCTTGTTATGTTCTTATTCCCAAATTTATTGTTTAATATTTTTCTTTTTCTTTTTGCACATCAATTTTTTGCTTGTTGTTGTTTATGCTTATAATCCATGTTTTGGAATGCCTGATCATATGAACCCTGTTTCTTTATGAATGTAGGGTTTTTCGGAGACAATGTGGGTTTCATCACTATTTCACAATCTACAAATTCAAAGGGCATTTCAAAGATAATGTGGGTAAAAATGATCAGAACCAGGAAACCAACTCTTATGGAAGTGGAAGGATAAGCTTTGGTCTAGAGAAGATTTTGACACATTGATAGCTAAACTGGAAGAATACAAAGACCTTTTGACAATGAGGGATTATTCCACGGTTCCAAGATGTCTCTTTTCTTGACTTTATTAAATTTCCATCGCTGCAACACAATGACATCCTTTGCCTTTTTTGTTTATGGCATTTGGAATACATCTATTCATAATTCTGCAGAAGAAGATCTAGTCCAGTATGTATACTTCTTCAAAATTTCAAATATGGTTGATACCTATTAGCATATCATAGCCTCATTGACTTGGTTTGATCATCAGTTGACTTCATATAATTTCATTTAATTTAGCTCCAGCAATGGCAATTGATAAAGTTGATTAGATGTACATTTTGTAGGATCTATGTCAACCATGAACAAAGCTAGTGGACGAATCTTTATCTTCTCATATAAAGGTATCATGTTTCTAACATCATATGCCTGACTAGATTTAGACTAAAGATTCTCCCAATATCTCTACTGACCAATGAATCACAGGTGCAAGCAGAATGTAGAATCAAAGGCGATTAGGAGTTTCTTGTTTGGTGAAACAAGTTTTTAAAAGAAGAACCTCATTAGACTACCATAAAAAAAGGGTTTTTCATATGTTGGGACACTTGTTGCAGGATGCATTTATAACCTTGCTGGTAAAAACCTCTTAAATTTGACAAGAAATCTCAGGTAGTTTCCTATCTTGTATATGTTATGCTCAATATTTTTTATTTTCTTGTCACTCTTTCACTATCCTAAGCTAACTTGTGTAATTTTTCATAGTAGTCAGCTCATATCTTATAGAGGTGCCTCAGAGTTATACCTTTTTCAACATGGTATAATCTGAGATTGACCCTGTATTTGAGTTCCCAAGTCAGTGTTGTTCATAGAAAGAGGTTGGGTATCCTAATAAGACAACAATTTAGCTAAAAAATGGAAAGACCTAAACAGCTAAACGCTCAATGCACATACTATATTAGTAAAGTTAAGCCATTTCGTATATCTGACCAAACACATTATGTTTTTGAGTGACTTAGGAGCCAACTGGTGAAAATGCATGATTTGTGTTTTGGATAAGTTTTGCATTTTTTTCATGTTTAATGCTCAGAACATGTTTTATGGGGACCCGAAACCCCTTACAAGATTTACAAAAAAATATAAGACCACTGAAATGAAACAAGACTAGAAACTAGCCCGCAAGACCCAAAACCAACACAAAAAACCAGAAACTGAAAACAACACCCAACAGAAAAAAAACCCAAACAACTAAAAAAACACAAGAACGGGGGAATGGGAGGACTTAGGAAAACTCCAGATGAGTTCCCTCTACCTTTTTCTTTGCCTTAGAAACCTTCTTGATGGCTGCATTAAAATCTGAAAGCTCTAGGATCCTATCATGGATCTTCTTCCTTTTTGTAGATCGAGTGCATTTGTTAGGACCATCATCATCTACATCCCATTTATCATCTTTGAGCCTCATGGTAGGAGACCCAGCATCCAGCTCCACCTTGATAGTGTTGAAGCACTCCATCGCTAACCCCATGAAAAGGTTATTATCTAGCATGTTCTTCTTTAGAGTGTTCTCTAGGTTTTCCATTTTGTCCCGCATTTCCTTCATGTATTTGTCACCCTCATTGACCTTTTGGACATCTATCCCATTCGACCTAGTAGCCAAATTCTCATGAAGAAGATCAACCTTGGAAAAGAGGGAACAAAATTCTAGGTTGAGGATTTTAATTTCTTGGAAGACCCATTTCATTAGGAGGAATGAGTACATTGACATCGCCTTCACCATTTGAAGGACCCTGAAAGGGGGTTTGATCTTATCATCCATATCCTCTTTTAGGAGTTGAACATGTCACTCCTGCATGTCCACAGTTTTCACAAAGGGGGTGTTCCTAGAGGTAGAAGGGTAGTTACCCTTCTCATAAATTTCCAAAATAGGAGTATCGATGTCCTCCTTTATCTTTGACTGCAATTCCATAACCACTTCCAACTTTGGGGAGATAGGAAGATCATGTTCCTTAGAGCTAACATAATTAACCAGAATGGGGACCTTTTGACCTCCCATATCCTCATCTTTATCCACATCCTGAGCTATACCCGTAGCAACAGGGTCATTTACAAAATCCCTGACAGTAGCGGCTACCTTAACCTTATCCTCATTGTCACCTAAAATGCTGACTGAAACCGACAAAGACTCTTTGCTTTCCTCATCAGATGAATTCTCAGGGACAACATAACCCTCAACACTCTCACCATTAGAATAAGTTTCCATGCCACCCTTCTTATCCAATTTTAATTTTTTTCCAACAAACATCTCCTCTTTTCTCTCACCCTCCCTAATACATTTCCCCACAGCCTTGGTAGAACCAAAGGCCCTAGGCGAGGAGATAATAGGGATAATGAAAACAATTTTCTTAATATGATCCATAATTAAAAGAATAAGGCCCTCATTCAGAATGGTCTTGTTCCCTTTCTTCTTATGATCAATAATTCTATGAAGAAGGGACTATAACAAAAATAATGGGAGAGAAACCCTAACCTTGTGTCTGAAATGACAAAGCAGCATGAAGTGTTAGGACTGAGCATGCTTATACCTACCATCCAAAGTGATATAATCCATGATAGAAGTCATGACCTTTGCCCAAATCTCCTTGAAATCATCCACATCATAATAGCTACTAGAGTCCTTCACCAAACACTTGGCCTCCACCTTGTCTTTAGGGAAACACTGGATAGCTAGTTGGGAGATCTTCTTGTCTCTATATGACTTCATGCCCTTAATTTTCAAACTAGACACCTCCATGATAAGCTCCTTAGTGATTTTCATAGACATTCTATTGGAAAGTTGGCTATACTGGTGTATATTACTTAATACAATGTTCTCATTATGATAACAAAGTCATATAGTAGTTTGGAGTCAGAACACTTGATGAGAAGATCAGAAATTGCCTAAGTGTTGAAGATTGGACAGTGTACATTGTACCTAAAGGTCAGAGCATCAGTACATGTCCGTATGACCAAGTTATGGTATGCACCCTAGAAGATAAGTTGGTTAGAGTATATCCATGCTTAGTCTATGAGCGCATGATCAGATATGCAAGTATGACAAAGTTACAGACAGTTGAAGTTACACAGCTAGTGTTTGCCAAAGAAGAACAGAGTAAGTAGCTGACTGTTGGCAATTTGATTTGCAGTTATATTATTATGATGTAAAGGCCATGTGCCTATTGTAATTAGCTTTCCGATATCTAATTATGTTTGTTTGTAAACATGCTTGAGCCAATTCAATTGGAAGTATTTTATGTAATCGGTTAAAGGGCTGACCTAGTTATTTATTTTGTATGTGCATATAAATATGAGATGCACCCATTGTAATTAGAAGGAGAGTTGATAGAGAGTTGAGATAAGTAGAGAAGAATTATGCTAAGATTCTATAAGATTTATTAGAGCTTTGCAAGAGGTCAAAGCATCAGTGCATCAATGGAACTGATCAGAAAAGTAGTGTCACAATAACAGTTCATCCAACAGATATAGTGTGTATCTAAGATTAGAAGGTTGCATCCTTCACCACTTGAGCAGTGAGCTCTAGGACATTGATTCCTCACCCCTAATAGGGTTTATTGTAAAAGACTCCTAACAAGGTCCAACCCTTGACAAGGTCTACTATACTTAATGCATTGTAAAGAAACTCCTAACAAGGTTAAGGATCTTCTAACAAGGATCATAAAACACTAGTACAAAATATTTGTGGGTGTCGATTCCCACCAGGGTTTTTACCTATTTGGGTTTCCCCATAACCATATTGGTGCTATGTGTTGATTACATGTTTCATGTTTATGTGGATGTTTATTTCAGTACTTAAGTATTTAAGTTCAGTTTAAGATTAAGTAAAAAGATAAAATATAGTGAACACTGATTCACCCCCTCCCCCCACTCTAAGTGTTCCCTTTCCTAACAATTGGTATCAGAGCTCTAGTCCTTAGAAAATAATTTTAACCACTTGAGGAGATCATGGACAAAGAAGAAATGAAACATCTAAAAAGAAATCTTGAAGCTACTCTTGAAGACCTCGACAGATCTGAAAAAGAAATTGAAGAACTTAAAGAAAAAGTCAGTGATGCTCAAGTAGTCATCAAAAGGCTAAGAAAATATTTGAAAGAATGCTCTACTAGTGATTCAAGGATTATGATTAAAAAGCTCAGTGAAGAAAATTTATCTCTAAAATAAAAGATTGAAGGATTAGATGATAAGCTGACTAACAATTAGGAAGTCTATGATGAACAGATCAAAGAGAACCTTCAACTGAATGAAGAATTGAGGCAAGAAAACATGGAAATCTTGGAGCTAAGGAACAAAAAAGAAAATCTTGGAATCTGAATTGAAAGATGCAAATAATCACATTGATAAGTTGCACACTAGTTTTGATTTGATAGAATCTCAGTTGTATGCAAGAAGAGTTAAAGGAGATACTAGTTGCATTGGATACAATGAAGCACAAAATTAGATTGACAACATGTGAGCAAGAATGAAAGCACCAGAAGACACCTCAGATGCTAAGGAGACTAGAAGTTAGACTAAAGATCATGTTGAACCATCCAAGAATGAGTTCAAGCCAGTAGATCGAGCTTGTTATGCATGTAACAAACATGGACATATATCAAGAAACTATACAAAGGTAAGTCCTTTCAATGGTTACTGTTATTCATGCAATAAATTTGGTCATAGAGCTATGAATTGTAAGACAAGTCAGAAAAACAAGACTCAACAAAATCAGAGAAATCAGAATCAGCCAATTGTAAGAAGTTTTGAGAATATTACGTGTCAAATATTTAACTATAATGGTCACTCTGCAAAATAATGTAAAATGGTGACCCATGTCAATGTGCTGAGGAATATAAGGCCTCCAATCATTTTTCACTCTTGTGACAAGGCTGGACACATCTCAAAGTTTTGTAGATCAAGGATGCAAGGTGAGGAAAGCCCTAAAAAGACAGAAGAACCAGTATTGGATACCGAAGGAGAAGTCAAGTTTGTGAAAGCTTCAGAGGATGCGAGCTTGATTTGGTTAGAGGCAAAGAAGGATAAGGTTGATGAGAATGTATTGGATGCATCCATAGTGGACTCACCCTCTACATTAGGATGAATGGCCCTCAGGATCATAGGGGGAGCTAATTTAGCTCTAGACCCCTATGCGGCTAGTATACTCACTCTCTAAGTATGTGCCTTTAGACTTAAGCTTTTGGAGACTAGCACAACCTATGTGCAAGAATGCACTCACTTATTGTTTACAGAAAGAAAGTTAGAAATTTTCAAGTGACAGCCTGGTTTACGCGACAAGCATTAATGGCAGAATTCCTACTTTAAAGTACATAGAAGTTTGTAAATTACTCATTGCATTCAAATTCAGAATGATTGGAGAGTAGAAGAGCCCTATAATTTTATTGTGAAGGACTGGAGATTGATTCATCAAGTGAATTTCTATGCATTTGATCAATTGCAGAAAACCTAGTTCATCGCATCGATTCAGAATATCTTGGAAACCATTAAGAAAGTGATATACAAGTAAGTGATGGCTACTCCTATAGTATTTGATGTTGCAAAGAAGAAAAGATATGTATTTAAGAGGCACCCATTCAAATCCACTTTGGATGATCTAGAAGGGGCATTCTCCTGTACCCTATGGGTGTTATGCACGTCGAAGACATTAGGGCATACATATATTGCAAGAATGAACCAATAGGATTGGAAAAATTAAGGATGCACATGGAAACAATGTTAAAACCAAACAAAACATCCATGGATGAGTATTTGTAGTGGAATAATCACCCTATAGTGGAGTATGCTACGACATATGAGTTCTACGAATCAGAATGAATCAAGATTCTACTTAGCAGAAGTCATGATGACCTATTTTGGATAGGTGAAGTGCTAGTCAGAATTACTGGTGATCTAATTTATGAGATGATAGGTCTCTCAAAGACAGACATCGTTCTTCCAGTAGGAAAGGATGTAAGGAAACTTGTTGAGAAAACATGGAAGTCAAGAAGTGATAGGCATGGAATGACTATAGAGCCTATTGAGCAAGATGACATCAAATTGATGTGCATGATACTAGGATACAGGTTCCAGCACACCAGCAAGGTGAACAGTGTGTCTATGGCCACAATTCTTGTAGTTATAAGACTTGTGAAAGAAAATGGAGAGTTCAATTTATGTGAGATTTTGCACACACAACTAATAGATAACATTAAGGCCATCAAGCATGACAAGACCAAGATATTCAGATTTGTGTCTTTGATCATATATGTACTTCCATACTGTTGGAAAAGTTTCTGATTTGTATCTAGATAAATCTATCCCCACAATGCTATAGCTATCTCTCAAGGCATGTACTAAGAGTACATCGAAGGACTACATGACACTGGAGTTGAAGACATTTAGATTCAAGATGCAGATGAGATATAGAATTCCAAAGAAGATAGTTGAAAAATACAAAGATACCATTTGTTTCATGGTTGAGATAGACACAACATGCATAGAGGCAATTGAACCAAGGACAAAGTGGATTCATCCACTTGGATATGAGGCTGATGAACAAGTCCTAGAAGCATATGCACAAGAATTGATTTCAACCCCTAATGAGCTAAGATGGGGAACCTATGAAGAGAAAACAAGAGAAGTTGATCCAGTCTTGAATAGTGCAGCAACAAAAAGGAAGGTTTCCAAGGTTACTTTAGAAATATTGAGAATTCATGGTGTATCATAAGCAAACTTTGAAAAAGCAAGGGAAGAGAAGATTGCTTTGGAAATTGAAAGCATAGCAACAACCAAGATAGAATCAGAGGATCCTAAGCTGAAGAAGGTGAAAATTGATAAATATGATGTTCAGAAGGGTAAAACTAATGTTACTCCTTCTGCATCCAAGGAAATCATTGATCTTACTGCTCCTCATGATGTTACTCCTTCAAACAAAGCCTTCTACACATGTATCTAGCTACTGTGCCCATAACTCAAGTACCCACAAAGGTTGCAAAAGTGTTAGAGACCATAAATGTACCATCTACATGTCCATGGGATTCAACACATGTAATTGATGCATCCTCAGAGGTAGAGAAGTTTGCACCCATGTCAGAAGCACTCAAGGATGATTCAATTTTCATTGATAATGTAAAAGTTACTATGGCGGCCACAGACATGGATTTGGACAAGTTTGAAGAAGCTTTTGTAAGAACTCAAGAGGCTGAGAACTTATGTGGCAACACTCCTCCTAATCAACAAGAAATATTGATTGAGGATATAACTAATGATAAAGTAGAAAAAGAAAAATAAATAGAAAAAGAAGAAGAAAAAGAAAAAGGAAATGAACAATCTATTGAAAAGATAATCAAAATAAAGAATGAAGTAGAGGACATCACTCCTATCACTCCACTACCCTTAGCAGCATTGTTGTCAAGTTTGACACCTGACACAACTAGTTTGGATTCATGGGGAGATGAAGACCTAATCAAGTTCAACATCTTAGATATGGAGAAAGCTGAGGAGAAATAGGTAATGAGGAATCCCCTCCTTGTAGAATTAGTAAACATCTTAAACAACTTGTTGCCAATAGACAAGAAAGTGTCCAAGGTACACTCCGTTGATGATGTGAGTGCAGTTATTTCACAGTTCAAGAGTAATTTCTCTAGCTTGGAAAAATCAGCATCATTTGTTATAGAGGAGAAGTATAGAAAGAAAAGGCTAAGTGAATTGTTTAGCAACTTTTCACTTGACCTGAGCTCACTAAAGGTTGATCAAGCATCCTTGAAGGAGTTTGCAGCAAAGGGCAGAAAGATTATTGCTGACTGTATGAACCAGGACAAGTTGACTAGTGATCTATAAAAGAAGATACAAGAAGCAGAATCAATGATAGAAAGTGTAAATAAATTAGTAGAAGACCCCTCCACTGATGTAAACATGTGCATCGATGTATATCAAGGGCAGATTGATAAGATTGAGAAGGCAGAAATGGAGATGTCCAAGATAAGGGCAAGGCAAACATAGCTAAGGAATGCTCTTGCACCCTCATTAGATATACTTGATCAGAATATCAAGGAGATAGATTCTAGTATGGTGACATATGATCAAGGTCCTAGCATAGATTTGGAGAAGATGGAGAAGTATGCACTATGCGCCCATCTCCAAATTGTTAATTCATTGATCACATTTTGGAAGAAGGAGATCCAAAACCTACAAATAGCATATCTGGATATTCACTCATAGAAATTTTTTCTAGATATAGATTTGAAGCACCTTTGTCATTTATGTCAAAGGGGGATTATGTATAGAATATGGGTTATAGATATGTATAAGGGAGATATAACACAAAAAAAAAATTGTATTAAGGAACAGTTAGCAACTTGGCCATATTTCTTTGTTGCCATCAATGACAAAGGGGGAGATTGTTGGCAAGTTGTCTATATTGGTGTATATGACTTAATACAATTTTTTCATTATGGAAACAAAGTCATATAGTAGTTTGGAGTTAGTGCACTTGATGAGAAGATCAAAAATTGGCTAAGTGTTGAAGAATAGACAGTGTACAGTGCACCTGAAGCTCAGAGCATGAGTGCACATGCGTACAATAGAGTTATGGTATGCACCCTAGAAGATAAGTTGGTTAGAGTATATTTGTGCTTAGTCTATGAGCGCATGATCAGATATACAAGTATGAAAAAGTTATAGACAGTTGAAGTTACACAGCGAGTGTGTGCTAGAGAAGAATAGAGTAAGCAGTCGACTGTTGGTATTTTGATTTGCGGTTATATTATTATGATGTAAAGGCCATGCACCTATTGTAACTAGGTTGCTGACATGTAATTATTATTTTTTGTAAACACTCTTGAGCCAATTCAATTGGAAGCATTGTATGTAATCGGTTAAAGGGTCGACCTAGTTATTTATTTTGTATGCACATATAAATATGAGATGTGCCCATTGTAATTAGAAGGAGAGTTGATAGAGAGTTGAGACAAGAAGAGAAGACGTGTGTGAAGATTCTATAAGATGTATTAGAGCTTTGCAAGAGGTCAAAGCATCAACACATCAAAGGAACTGATCAGACAAGCAATGTCACAGTAATAGTTCATCCAATAGATATAGTTTGTATTTGAGATCAGAAGGTTGCAGCCTTCACCACTTGAGCAGTGAGCTCTACGACAGTGAGTCCTCACCCCTAATAGGGTTTATTGTAAAAGACTCCTAACATGGTCCGACCCTTGACAAGGTCTATTGTACTTAATACATTGTAAAGAAAATCCTAACAGGGTTAAGGATCTTCTAACAAGGATCATAAAACACTAGTACAAAATATTAGTGGGTGTCAATTCCCACTGGGGTTTTTACCTATTTGGGTTTCCTCATAACCATATTGGTGTTATGTTTTGATTTCATGTTTCATGTTTATGTGGATGTTCATTTTAGTACTTAAGTATTTAAGTTTAGTTTGAGATTAAGTAAAAAGATAAAATATAGTGAACATTGATTCACACCCCCCCCCCTTCTTAGTGTTCCCTTTCCTAACACATTCCACCTATGGTCATAGTTTCATCCTTCTAGGACTCAACAAAAACCTTCATGACTTCATCTTTGAACCCATGAAGGCATTCCATATATGTGGTGAGGCCACCCTTCCTAAGCTTATCCCAAACCTCAATCATATTCTTCCACTTAATGTAGTCCTTTGGCTCCTTGTGATTAAGCCTACACCCATAATACCCATAGAGAAGAGACTCTCAACAAAAATAGAAGAAACAAAGTAGAGGTGGAAAAAAATGGTAGCCTTCAAATTAAACCCCATGATAAAATATGCATGTCTACACTCAGTTATCTCGGCAAAGTCGAGACTTTCTGTAACCCTTATAACTATATTAATAAATTTGTATCTTTTCATCATAGCTTTCTAAGATATTCCAAATCTTCTCTTTTGTTGTGAGTCATATCATACGCCAACTTGGCCTTCAAATCAATGGTTAGATCCTTACCTCCTTTCCAAGTCATGATGTCCTTGGCCCTGACAGTGATGTTAGCCAACACATCCACGGTACTATTAGCCTCCTGAAATTTGTGGGAAATAATAACATGTGTAAAAGAGTTAATGATAATTTGAGCCTCCTCAATAATTTCCTTAATAGGCCATGATGGCTTAGTCACGCCTTTAATACAATTTAAAATATTCATGGAATCACCTTCAATCCACACGTTCGAAGACATGTCCTTATTTATAATTTTTAAAGTTTGAAGGAGGGCCATAGCCTCCGCCACATGATTGGTTTGCACACTAATGGGGAGCACCATGGCAGCAAGATAGTTTTCCATGTCATCCCAAATAATCACACCACAACCAACAAGTCACGGGTTACCCTTCACTGCACCATCAAAATTTTCTTTAATCTAGCCAGGAGGGGTGGAAAGATAGATGGTATTCTCCCTTACAGAAGAGGAGTTCCCTTTGGTGCTAGCATCAATATCTCCAACAAAGAAATCCAACTTAGTTCCAATCATGGTAGAACAATTCTCCATGATATTTCTCTTAATCTTATCGGCAATCACCACTGAAGGGAGGGCAATATCTCTAAACACTCTTTCATTGTGTTCTCTCTACAATTTCCAGATAACATGAGGGGCGATGATGTTCCACAATAGCCTATCCATAGAAACCTCCACATTTCTCCATTGGGTGAAGAAATTCTCCATATTATTTGGAAAAAACTAGCTTAACTTCCAGCATTGCAAACTAAGGCACCAGACTTCCCAAGAGTATCAGCAGTTGATGGCCAAATGGAAAACTAACTCCTCAACATTCTTACATAGAAAGAATCTATTGGGCATAATCATGCCTTTCTTTCAAAGATTATCAATACTAAGAATCTTGTTTTGCAAAACCAACCAAAAGAAAATATTCATTTTAGGAATTAACCATTTATTCCAAAATTGGGTCCAAAATGGAGGAGGATCTGGTTGCTTCAACAAAATCTCAGAGGCGGAGGTGATAGAAAAGACTCTAGGAGGGAGAATACCCCAAATCAACTCATCGGCCCTGGTAGTGTTCACTTTCTAGACATTCAGATCTAGCAACAGAGGCTTAAAAAAATTTCTAGATGTTATTTTGGAATTTTTTTGTTCTTTTTTTCACATTTTCAAGTATACTTATTTATACCCACACATACTTAATGGTAAAGTAAGAGATAATTGTTATCATATTGAAGATTTCAATATTGAAAATTTTTATTCTACTCAGTTTTTATTTTAACAAGATTTATTGAGTAAAAATCGTGTATTGTCATTGCTTTTAATTATTCTATGTTTACTTCTTATTGTATATGAACTACTATTAGATGATGATATGAAGTTCAAGAGAATATTTTGAATAGTTTTTTAATTGATTATAACTTAGCTAAAAGGATAATACACAACCATTTCTAAGTATGTGTACATGTGTGTGTGAGATATTTTGATTAGCATCTCCATTCATGATTTATGTATGCAAGTTGTATGAATAAATGTCAATGGGGCAAGATGGATTTTCCCAAATTATGTGAGCTCTTGTTTTATTCTTTGATGCAAGAAAAGCTCTCTTCCTAATTTTGCGAATACTATGAGAATTTTGAAATTTGTATTGATATTCAATTAGGGATCAAAGAGGGCAAGAATTAACAATGTAGTTGCCTTATCTTCACTCATCAAGCTCTGGATATATGTTGTGTGTAAATGATTTACAAGAGCTATCTATGGATTACCAATCCTTTAGACTTGTTACAAATCCTATTTTGGATATCTCCCTCTCTTGGTGCTCTTCAAACCCCTCTTCCTTCAAGAACATCTCTAAGAGCGAGCAAAGATAGTGATTTTTTTTAGTTTTAAAAAATTTATGGGTTTGTAGTGCTATTGTTAGAAGTAGGGAACCTAGTTAACCATTAAGTTTTGGTACATCTCTATGCTCCCCTCTCTATTCATTTTTTGTACCCTTTTCATTATGAATCGTTAAAGTAGTACTTGTCAACTTTAATCCATATTGAGTTGGATCAATACTTACACTTAGGATTTTGAAGGAAGAAACATTGTCTATTGTTTAAACTCAAGTTATTAACATCTCACAACTTATATCATTCCCTTTTTATTTTAAAAAACTATACTGATGTAGCACAACACTCTCTGTTAACAATAAAACTCAATCACAAGACAAATAAACACAAATCTGAAACCTTCAATATTTTTCCATTCATCATTGGCTGCCTCTACAATTCGCTGCAAACTCTTAAGTACCCAAAAAAAACCTAGAAAATCAAGAAAATCAAAAATTACCCTTTTTGGTAGTTTTTTTCCATACTCATTTTTTGCCATTTTTGGTAATTTTCAAAACAACACCTAAAAAGCTGATTTTTTGCCTAAACATGCCCTCAACTAAGTTATAATGAATTGCAAACTAATATTTGAGATTAGAAAAATAAATTTGGGTTTATTACAAAATAGAACTTTCTAGAAACTAGAGAAAAAAAATACTAAAAGCTTATTTTGGAGCCCTAAATGACACTTTCAGCTCCCGAAAATGTGCCAAAATGGACCTTGAGATTGATTGGAAAAATAAATGGCACCTATTAAGGTACGCACCCAAAAAATTTTAGCAAAAACCTAGACCTAAGTCAAAAGTTATGACCTCTGGAAGTTTCTGTATTACTTTATGACCTACGGAAAGTCCTACATCATATACTAGGTTTAGTAAGGGTTCAACTCTAAGTGACAATTATTTTTTTGGAATACCGAATTTGGGATAGGTTTAATCTGACTTTTATTATATTGCTAAGGAGTTTGGTGTTGTTCTTAGCTTTTTTAGGCATTACAAATATTTCAACAAGTAACTATTAACTTGTATCTCTTGGTTTTAGGATTCTGATAATCATTCATCTCAAAAATCTAAACTAGGTCATCCTATAAAGGTAAGTGTTTTGAATACTTAAAATTACCCTTATCTACATTGAGAAGGAATGAACATAGAAGCTACCCTCACCATAATTAAGAGTTCAACCAAGAACACAATTTACATTTGCTTCTTATAATCCTTCCGATCCAAATAGAATATTATGAAAAAATCTTATTCTTGACCCAAGAAATCAAGTCATTGTCACCTTTAATGGAGAAAATCCTCTTGTTCTAGCTAATATAGATTATATTCCATATTATCCAATTCAATGCAATCCAAAAAAAAAAATCTCCCTCCAAACAATGAAAAAGTCTCTCAATAATCCTCTCCCAAATCCACAAGAGTATAGAAGATCTCAATCAAAATACTCTTCACAAACTTTTAGATTTTCTCTTCAAACTCCAACAATCCTCTCAAAAATAATTCCATAAAAATTAAATTTCTTCCCAAAATACATGTATGTACATGAATGCAACCAAGTCCCACCAAAAAAAAGTTAAAATCGAAGGTTAAATTTCTTAAAATATATAATATGTTTTCAACACATATATTCACCTACTTATAAAATAAAAGACATTTAGTAATGTAACATATATCATTCAATATGATAATTACAATATAGTTATGCACACTTAAATATATCATTTAATCTCTTATTAAATAGGATAACCATCCAAGAGCATATAAAGGAAAGATATATATATATATATATATATATATATATATATATATATATATATATATATATATATATATATATATATATATATATATATATATATATATATATATATATATATATATATATATATATATATATATATATATATTGATGAGTTACAACTGATTTGAATACATTGTATAATTTGAAGATCTGTGATTTAAGATCACTGAGTTGTTGATTGGATATGTAAGATGAATAAATTAGTAATATATTGTCATTGATGTCAACTAGTTTTGACAGAACTTATCTTGTAAATTACTATACCCAAACATCTATAGAAGAAGAAGAAGAAAAGAGATGAAGAACAGATATATCTACATGAGGATGATGGATATGACAGATAAGGATAAGGAATACATTGGGTAACTTATGAATGAGTCTATGACCTTATGTTATTGACTTGATTATGTTGCATTCATCTATGATGAAGGATACAGAAAAATGCACAAGGCAGTGTTGTCGGTTAATGAACCATTTCAGTATACACCGACGTAGTGTAGTGTATACCAATCACAGTACAAATTGAGCTTGTGTTCACCGACACATTTCTTTGTTAACTGAGCAAAAGAAAAGAACTAAATGACTAGTTTAGCTGATAGAAGTTGATGAGCTGTAAAGTACCTCGAAATCAGAGATAAAGATAATGTTTGTTACGAAGATCAATGGATAACATAATTCAAAGAAGATTTAATGGTTTGAAACAAAATGTTTTACTGACACATCAGCCGAGGAAGGTTTAAGTGGCAAAATATGATGGATGGAATTAAAATGGTTTACTCATCTATTTAAGAGACTGGAATTTCATGATGAAATCATGCCAAAAGAAGGAGACTGTAGAGATATCATGTGAACAAGTTTCATGCATGCCTAATTAGAATGGTTAAGGAGAACCGAACTGTAGAGATTACTGAGCGTTAAAAAGCTATTACCGAGCGACAGTAAGTTACTGAATATTGATTGAAATAAAATTGAGATATTGATCAGAGAATTTGAATGAGCTTAACATAGATCCAATAATCTACAATTGAAGTTGTGTTGTAATCAGATCAACTGCTATTACATTTTAACCATTGTAAATAGAGAAATCTCTTAATAGAGTGGACTAGAAAGTCTTGTAATGTCATTCATAGAGTGTACATTTGTTATCCTGTCAACCCCATAGTGAATTCTAGTTGGACGATAATGGTTGGTCAAAAATCCTCTAACAAGGTCACACCTCACAATGTGTTTGTAACTTTTAATAGGGTTGGGTCTTCACTGACCTCACTTCAGAAGAGTGAACAATTTTTGGGTTGCCGGTCCCAGGTGGTTTTTCCCTTCATAGGGTGTCCATGTTAAATCTCTTGTGTTATGTGTTGATTGTGATGATTGTTTGTTATCATACTTTACATGTTACATATTGGATTTGATCGGTACTCATTATATTTTATTAACTGATAATCGGTAAAAGCACAGACAAAATACTATTTTAGTTTACCGAGCTGCAGAATTTTTACTAAATTGTTTTTGGATATACATTTTGTGATTGGGACTGTGGATAACTAATTCACCCCCCTCTCAGTTATTATAACAATTGGTATTAGAGCATTGGTTGCTTGGACCAAAGTTTTAAGGACTTCAGCACAAAGATCTCAAAATGTATAAGAGGGAAGTGCCAAAGCTAAACAAGGATAACTTCACAATATGGCAAAGCCGAATGAAGTTGCATGTATCTGGAATTGGGAATTCAGCCCTGACACTAATGGAGAATGGCTACATTGCACCACCCACTAGTCCCTTGACCCTTGATCAACTAAGATAAATGCATGAACATAATGTTACTATGATGGGGATTGTAGCTACCTGTACCGATTCCAAACTTGAAGATATTAAAAATTGCACTACTTCTAAAGGTATGTGGGATAAACTTGCTCAATTTTATAGTGGTGATGTGAATGTCAAAAGAGCCAAAGCTGAAAGATCAAGGGGAAGATTTGATGATATAAAGATGAAGGAAGGATAAAATATTGTACAGTACACAAATAGACTGAAAGAGGTAATACATGCTATTAGAGCATCTGATGGTGTTATTGATGAAGAAATAGTGGTAAGAAAAGTTCTCAGAACCTTATTGCCAGTTTATGCAATCAAAATATCTGCAATTCATGAAACAAGGTCTGCATCTAGTAACAACCTTACTCTTGATAATCTGATTGGTAAGCTTACAACCTTTGAACTGAATAAATTTGATAATAGTGTTGTACCATCTGTTGAATTTTATTTTATGTATTCTCTAAAGATTGGTAAGTCTAGTAGCCGAAATAAGAATCATGATAGTGATAGCAATACTGATGATGAGCTTGATGAACTTGAAGCTCTTATGGCCAGAAGGTTACCTAAAGGTAAAGGAAGGTATAGAGGAAAATTACCTTTATCATGCTTTAATTGTAAAGAGGTTGGTCATATTGCTGCTAGATGTCCACACAAGAAAGATGATGATAAAAACAAAGACTGATCTAGTGAAGGAAACTATGGGAGAAGAGGCAACATAAGCTACCGACACCACAATAGAGACAACTGAGACAAAAATGATAAAGGAAAGAAGGTGTGATACATTGTAGAAGAAGATGTCACCAATACTGACACTGATGAAGATGTGGAGGTTGTATTTGTTGCAATGAAAGATGACTCAGAGGAAGATGAATGGTATGTAGAGACAACACTTATCTCTAAGGTTAATAAAAATAATACATGGATTATAGATAGTGGTTTTACACATCACATGACTGGTGATGAAGAGAAATTTGATCATCTTGAAGAACACAATGGAGGATCTATTAGAATGGGTAATGATGCACCCTATATGGTTAGAGGCAAAGGATCCCTGATGATAAATGATAAAATTAGATGTGATAATGCTTATTGGGTAAAAGGTCTAAACTATAATTTGCTAAGTATGGCACAGCTAAACAATTCAGGCCACCAAATTGCTTTTGAGAGAAAGAAAATGAAGATATATGAAGATGGAGGAAGACTTATTGGAACAAGAACATTGTCAAGAGGTAATATGTTTTATCTTGATAATGATCAGTCTTCTTGTTTAATGATGAAAGATGAACATGCATGGTTGTGGCATAAGAGGTTATGTCATGTGAATTTTGATAACATGATTAAGATCAGTAAAAAGAAAAAGGTTATAAGTCTGCCTAACTTATCTAAGCTTGATCATGATTGTAAGGAAACTCAGGTGCAGAAACAACTTCCTACACTAATCTCTAAAGGAAAGTATTGTGAAAATTCTTTTAAATCTTATAATTTTAGATTTTTTAACTACTTTAACAATGATATTGCAGCCTTATACCATGCATACATAAAATAGAGAATGACACAATGATTTACCCTAGGGAAAACCTTTCGGTAAAAACCCTAGCACTCCAAAACCTGCATAATGTATTAATCAAAACTATTACAGTTTACAATACACTTGCAATGCAAGTTCTTTCAGAAGATTTCCAACTCTTGAAGACAAATCGTAGCAACATAAAAACATTCCAACAATACACAAACTTCACCTATTTTTGCAACCCTAAAAAATGCTTATATCATGCGCTTCCCTTTTTAGGGAAACTTCCAAAGATAGTTGTATTGGGGAAGAGTGTACAGTACTCAACTTTATCAGTTGCCACATGTCTTCACCCATCATTGAATCTTCCAGGCATAGCTTTTACATGTCATAGGAATCTATCATAACTATTTTAGCCATGATCTCCTTACACACAATTCAAGATGTTGACACATCAAGTGGAGTGACACATCAACATGCCAACTAGACATGTACACTCACACTTAATTACATTATTTGCAAGAAATACATTTTACAAAACAAATAATAAGAATAGGAATTATCCAAGGTTGAGACACCTTATTCCTAACAATGATATGTGTCATGAATGTCAGAAAGGTAAAATGACAAAATCTAGTTTCAAAAGAAAAGAATATTCCACAAAGAAATTACTTGAGTTAGTGCATACTAACCTATGTGGTCCTATGAGAACTCAAAGGTACTATGGAGATCGATATTTTATTCTTTTTTTTGATGATTATAGTAGATTAATAACAGTCATGTTCTTGAAGGAAAAATTAGAGGCATTTAAGATGTTCAAGTGGTCTAAAGAAAAAGTTGAGAAAGAGACTGGTAAAGAATTGAAATGCTTAAGATCTGACCGAGGTGGTGAATTTATTTATGATGAATTTACTAAATTTTGTAATGAGCATTGTATTAAAAGATAGGTCTTTGCACTGAGGACACTAGAACAAAATAGAATAGCTGAAAGGAGGAATAGGTCAATCATTGACTATGCAAGGACACTGATGTTACAAAAGAATGTTGCTCAGACATACTGGAGGGAAGTTGTCAGCACAGCTGTTTATGTTCTGAACTGAGTACAACTAAAGAAGGACACTAATAAGACACCCTATGAGTTATGGTTTGGTCACAAACCCACTTTAAGTTATTTCAGTATTTTTGGAAGTAAATGATTTATTCTGAAAGATGAAAGAAATGGGAAGTTTGATTCAAAAGGTGATGAAGGGATATTTATGGGATATTCCACTACAAGTAAAGCATACAAGTGTCTTAAAAAAGTAACTAATAAAATGATTGAAAGTACTAATGTTTGGGTTGATGAGTTTAATGATAAGAATGCAAAGGAAAGCATAAAGGAACCAGAAGACTATGGTAGATTCAGTTACATTGAACAACCAGAGTACCTACCAATGCAGCAGACAGTGACAATCGGTCTGTAGGAAAACAATACCGAGGAACAGGAAAAAGAAACCGAAGAGCAGGAAGCATCCATCGAGCAAGCAAATCAACCTGCATAGGATCAACAAGAAAGAAGAGATCAGATACTCATGAAATTTGTTAGAAGAGGTCATCCTGAGACACAAATAATTGGAAATAGACAAGTTGGCATGCAAATAAGAAGTAAAGCAAGATAAGGTACATGTCCAATTTGTGATTATGAACCGAAGAATGTAAAAGCTGCATTAGAAAATGCTGAAAGGGTTAATGCAATGAAAGAGGAAATAGAGCACATAGAGAAGCACAAAACTTGGAGTTTAGTACCTAGACCTAAGGACAAGAATGTTATTAGTACTAAGTGGATATTCAAAAACAAGCTTAATGAGAATGGAGAGGTAACAAGGAACAAAGCTAGGTTAGTATGCAAGGGATATGCGAAGGAGGAAGGAATAGATTATGGTGAGACTTTTTCACCTATTGCTAGATTTTATGCAAACCCTAGAGAGTCACACATGGTTACTACAAAGATAATCTTAAGATACCTAAAGAAAACTGAAGATTATGAATTGTGGTATCCTAGGAAAAGAAAGTTTGAACTGAAGGTGTACACCGATGTTGATTTGGCTAGAAATGTGGATGATAGAAGGAGTACCACTGGAGGAGAAATCTTCTTTGGTGAAAGACTTGTTACATGGACAAGTAAGAAATAGGCTTGCATTTCTCAGTCTACAGCTGAAGCAGAGTATGTTGTTTTTGCTACTAACTATTCAAATATTGAATATATCAAGCAAATGTTAGAAGGTATGAATGAGGTAATCACTGAGCCGGTGATTATATATTGTGATAACACTAGTGTGTAGTATGAATAAAGTAATATTGTATTACTTCTGGTTATAACTTGTCAGGAGGGTAGTTAGGAGCGAGGAGGTGCATCTATTGGTTTTCCCAACCAACTAAGTATCTTATAAGAACTTTGGTCTTTGATGTAAAACTGTTGGTTTTTGGTATCAATAAAGAAGATAGCATTTCCTCACCATTATGGTATTCTGGTATTTTGGTAAATTGGTATGTTGTTTTGGTATTATGTTGTTTGACATTGATGTTTAATGTACTATTTGTACCATTAGTACTAAGTTCTATTATGTACCTTTTGCTTATATAACCATTCTACATTTTGGTGTCGTTGCCTAAGTTCGAACCTGGAGGTCTCAGCTTCGGCAAGATGGAGTAATGGAAAGACCCTTCCTGCCATGTGTACTAATAACAAATAGTGATGGAGAAGAAGAGGAAATAACAAGGGAAGATCAAGTGACACAAGACCTAGTGTCAGCCTAGGAAGTCTCTGTTGACTAGTACGTGCAAAGAGAAGCCCAAGAGAGAGCGGTTCCTAAGAGTATAGTATGAGATGAGCTTTTAGTGCCATCGATAGTGTATGATCTACTTGGACAAATCCCTTGACTATTGGCCCAAAATTTGGTACGCATGGAGGATGAAAGAGAGGAGACTAGAAGGGAGAGGAGGAGACAACAAGTACTCCACCAGTCGGCTGAAAGAAAGAAATGGGAAGTGGGGGAGCATGATATAACAAGGAAGACAAGGAGGGATTAAAATAATTCATGCCCCTGCTTCCAAATAAGTACCCCAAATGATGACCAGAAGAAGAAACTGAGGGAGAAGACATGAGGTGGATCCTAGGGTTACGCCAAGAGGAAGAGAGGCGTCGCTATTTGAGAGGCTTGGCTGATCAATCTCAAAGTGAAATCCAAACTAAGGAAAAGCATATTGAACACACAATAGAGGGTCTAGCCAAATTATCCATTTTAGAAACCTCAGGAAGGAGGGAAGGAGGGAAGCATCCTAAAACTCTAGCACACCAGGAACAACCATGAAGTGGGCAAGAAGAATTGCAAGGGTAAATAGATAGTACTAGCATAGGAGGAGGGAACATTTTGGTAGTCCCGGCAGGAAGCGCTCTGGCAGGAGGAAGTGCCTTGGTAGGAGGGAGTGTCTTGACAGGAAGTGTCTAGGCAGGAACTGCCCTGGCAGGAGGAAGTGTCTTGACAAGAAGTGTCCAGGCAAGAAGCACCCTAGTAGGAGGAAGCATACCAATAGGAAGTGCCCTGATAGGAGGAAGCATCTCTGCAGGAAGCATCTCTGTAGGAAGCATTCTGGTAGGAGGGAGCATCTCGGTAGGAAGCAGTCCGGTAGGAGGGAGTGCCCCAGCAGGAGGGAAGAAAATGGCAGGTGTTAAGAAAAAATTTCCCAGATTCACTAGAGATGGGTCAGAGGAGCCTACATGGCACTATAAAATGTGCATCACCATAGGGTAGGCCAATGGAGAAAATGATGCAGATCAATGGTTACAAGCCTTTCTGACCACCCTAAGAGAGATCGCTATTGATTGGTATATAGACTTGGAGGTCAGTCAGAGAGCCACCTGGAAGGACTTTCATACTGCATTCGAGGAGGAATTCAAACTCTTACAGGATGATGATGAGATAGTTACAGAAATCTATAACACCAGACAAGGCAAAAATGACTCAGTTAGAAGCTATACAAGGAAACTCAGAGAATTGGTAGGGAAGTTGGATAACAAACCTACCAATGGGTTGAAAAAAAGATGGTTTATTGAAGGACTAGCCCCATCCCTGAAGAGGAATATGAAGATGGTGCCACCAACATATTTTAAAGAAGCATGCACCCGAGCTATGGACATAGAAAGTGAGAATAAAACTTCCAAGGCTAAACAACAAGGAAGTGAAAGTGAAAGTTTAGAAGAAAGTGGGGATGAATATAAGACCATCCAAGCCCTAAGGAAAGACATGATGTAGATAATGAAGGAAGTGGTAGGAAGCAAGGAGGAAAAGGAGGGTAGGGAACTCTAGTGCATAGATTGTGAGAAGGAGGGACATACAAAAGGGACTTGTTCACGCAAAGACTTCTATGACATCTGTCAGGTGTTAGGAACACAATCAAAGAATACCCTTACAACTTGAAGGCATGAAGTGCTCAAGTATTTTCACACAAGGAGAACAATCCATACCACCTATCATGCCTCCATGTAACACTAATATGGAGGCATCACCAGGAGGGTATAGAAACAACAGACAAGGAACCAATAACAATAGTAATAACAACACACCTCGAAAAGCAATCCGGTATGATTCTAAAGGAAGACCCATGATCCAATGTAGGTGATGTAACCAATGGGGACACTTCATACGATATTTCTAGAAAGGGGGAGGGAATGAAGGAATGGTGTGTAAAAGGTGTGGACCGAGCAACCATGAGGATGCAAATTTCCCTAAACAAAAGGGGGTAAACAGGTTAGACATTGCAGACTCTGAGCGGGAAGTATTGGCCCTCACAAGAATGCAGGCAAGGAAACTTGAATACCCAGACATGGCTATAGAAAGAGAAAGATTTCAAGAAGCCACAAAAGACATTAGGCATAGTACAGAGGAAAGGAGGGAAAGTATGGCTAAAACCCCAAAAAAGGGGCCAGTACCGAACATCATGAAATAGGTGTTGGAGACTACAATCTTAGTAAAAATCATGGATCTGCTGGAGACTGTACCACAGCTTTAGGTAGCCATAACACAACGAATGAGGAGTCAAGAGGAAAGTCTCAGGAGGGAAGAGAAAATAGATAAACAAGAAGAGGAAATAAGGGAGAAAAAGGATACCCTATTAACCATTGGGACAAGAAGGACACTTGCAGTAGTGGAAATGGAGATAATGGGATGTAAATTATCTAACACTATTGTGGATGGAGGGTCTGGTGTGAATGTCTTACCTGAAGAGACTTGGAAGGTGCTAGGGAAACCCACACTCTGGCCACCCACATTCCAATTAGTGGGAGAAGACCAACACGAAATCAAGCTGATAGGAGCCTTAGTGGGACAAAAGGTAATAATTGGTACACAAGAGTTCTTCCTTGACTTTGTAGTGATTACCTTGGAAAAGAAGGGGTACAATGCATTTCTTGGGAGGGGTTGGCTAATTGCAGCAAAGGATACCCACAATTGGAAGAGAAATACCCTATCCATAGAAGTATATGGGAGAAAATATGTAATAGATTTGAGAAACCAGTGTGTGAGTCAGGATCTGGCATCTGACTTAGAGGAAGAGGACCGAGAAGGAGAAGAACTAGATGATGAAGGAGTGCTCCAGTTGGGAGAATGCTCTGAAGATGAAACTAGCTCCCCCAATGGGCTATTTCACTGGCAGATGGGAGACTATGAGGTTTTCTAGCTAGAATGCAATATGCTACAAATTCAAGAAACATAAGAAAGTTAGTTGGAGGGGTATAAGGAATATAAGGAGGGTATGAAAACCATCAATGACAAGCATGCACACATATTTGAAGAAAAAGTGGAATACAAGGAAGCCAAATTGCAAACTATGAACCTTGGAGGAAAGGATGAACACAAGGAAATCCTAATAGGAGACAATTGGGACCCCGTATTGAAGACAACTACCTTCAAAATTTTCTTGGAATACAAGGATGTATTTGCATGGACATATAAGGACTTAAAAGGAGTTCCACCTAAATTATGCATCCATCAAATACCATTAATACCAGGTGCAAGGCTTGTGCATAGACGATCGTATTAGATGAACAGGAACTATGCCGCCAAGGTACAGGAGGAAATTAGTAAGATGTTGCAAGCAGGGATCATATTTAAGGTTCAAACCAGTGATTGGGTGTCCCCCATAGTCATATCTTTGAAGAAGGATGGCATGGAAATTTGAATATGCATGGATTTTAGGTGCTTGAATACAATAACTATAAAAGACCCCTTTTCCTATCCCCTTTACAAATAGTATCCTTGAAGAGGTAGTTGGCCATGAAATATACTCCTTTATGGATGGGTTTTTAGGCTATAACCAAATCAGCATCATTGAGGAGGATAAGCTAAAGACCACATTTGTGGTGGAAGATGGGGTGTATGCCTATAATAGAATTCCATTTGGGCTATGTAATGCACTAGCCACCTTCCAAAGAATCATATTACATATCTTTCACGGTATGTATGTGGGCAATTTTAGAGCTTTCCTCAATGACTGGTTGGTTTATAGCGGAAAAGAACACCACCTTAAGATCTTGGGTGAATGCATGGATCAATTCAGAAGAGCTAGACTAGCCCTAAATCCAAAGAAATGCAGATTCATGGTGCCTCAAGGCAGACTCCTGGGCCATATAGTATGCAAGGAGGGCTTGAAAATAGACTCTGACAAGATCAGGGTAATATTACAAATGGAAGCTCCATCAAACGTCATAGGGGTGAAGTCCTTCCTAGGACATGTGGGGTACTATAGAACATTCATAAAAGGATTTTTCGGTGTGTCTCATCCATTAGAAAAGCTCACAAGGAAAGGGGAAAATTTTTTCTAGGAGAAGGAATGGGAGGAGGCATTCTAGGAACTAAAGGAGAGACTTGTAAATGCTCCAATACTTATATACGCAGATTGGGACAAAGAATTCCACATCCATGTGGATTCTTCCAACTACGCCATAGGAACCACCCTAAAACAAATGGGGTAGGAAGGATTGGATCATCCAGTGTACTTCGCAAGCCAACTTCTCTCCAAAGCAGAGCAGAACTATAGTACCACTAAGCGGGAGGCACTAGGTATGGTTTATGCAGTACAAAAATTCAGACATTACTTACTAGCCACCCCCTTTAAATTTTTTGTGGATCATCAAGCCCTCATGTATCTTGTGAATAAATCATTAATCCAAGGGAGCGTAAGTAGATGGTTAATTCTCTTACAAGAATTTACTTTTAAAATCATAGTTCGACCTAGAAAAAATCATATAATTGCAGACCAATTATCAAGAATCAAGTCTGGAGAAGCTACAAGAAGAGGAATAAATGAGGATTTTCCTGATGCCCATTTATTTCAAATTTTTGTATTGCCCAAATGGTATGAAGGGGTAGGCCAGTACCTATCAATGGCTACCTTTCCTTAGGAAATGAGTATACAAGAAAGGAGGAAAATTGCACTCAAAAGTGGGACATTCCAGTTAATTGAGGGATTGCTATACAAGAAGGGGCCAGATGGGATTTTAAGAAGATGTGTTATGGAGAAGGAGATCTCAGGAGTCTTGAGGGAATCTCACAAATGACTAGCAGGGGGTCATATGGGACCGGATGCAATAGCACAAAAGGTATTGTTGGTAGGTCTATGGTGGCCTACACTATATGCAAATGCTAGAGAATAGGTCCTGAGTTGTGATACATGTCAAAGGGTGGGGAAAGCCTTGAAAAGAGACTTTATGCTGATATTTCCATCGCAACCGCAAGAGTTGTTTGAGTGGTGGGGCCTACATTTTGTGGGGCCTCTTCTTGTGAGCAATAATCACAAATATAGGTACATAGTGGTGACCATGGAGTACCTCACAAAATGGGCAGAGGCAAGAGCACTCCCAGACAATACAACCTGGAGTACGACCAAGTTCATCTATGAACACATAGTAACAAGGTTTGGGATACCGCTACAACTTACAAGTGATAGGGGGGTACACTTTATGAATGAGACCATCAAGACAATGAAAAGTGAGTATAAAATTTTTCACTCATTCTTCAGTCCATACTACCCAAGAGCAAATGGTCAAGCAGAGTCAACTAATAAAATACTAGTAACAATCTTATATAAGACTTGTGGAGTAGAAAAAGGAGATTGGGAAGAGAGATTACTAACAGTTATGTGGGCCTATAGAATGACTTACAAAGCCACCATGGGACAAACACCATTCCACTTAATGTATGGATAGGAAGCAGCGATGCCTATGGAATTTGGAGTACCAAGCTTCAGAATAGTAGTGGAACACAGATTGGGGGAGACTAAAAGCTTAAAGGAAAGGTTGAATGCTCTAATAAAGCTTGATGAAAAGAGGACACTGGCCCAATGGGCCAGCTAGGTGGCACAGAAGTGACAAAAATTTTGGCATGATAAACACTTGAAAAAGATGAATTTTAAACCAAGACAATTTGTTTTGAGGTACAATGGAAAAAATGAAATAAAGCCCGACAAGTTCAAGATATGTTGGCTAGGACCTTATAGAGTCATGGAGGTGAAGGATAATGGGGCCATAAAATTATCGACCATAGATAATAATCCTTTAAAAAATCTAGTCAATGGATCTAAGTTAAGGCTATATAATAAAAAAAACAAAATATTTCCCATATGTCACTTGGACATAATAAAAGAAATTAAGGAAAAAGTGGAAAACCAAGAGGAGGAAGAAAGTAAGCAAAACCCTGAAATGCAAGAATGTTATAAAAGACCAAGGCATACACTCCTCAAACATACTATGCTGGACACCAAGGCAGTTCATGAGCAAATGGAGAGAAGCAAAAAAGTTGTCATACAACATGTGAGAGAATCCAGCCAGCCACCGTACAGATGGAAAAAGGAAAGGGACCATATGAAGAGGAAGGAAGGAGGTATGGAAGAAACCTAGAGACCATACGAACTAAATCAAAACTGTATAAGGAAGGAACAGGGCTGTATGGAGGTGATTCAAATAGTGAGCCATACAAGGGACTCATATGAGCTACCATACAAAATACACAAGAACCATATGTAGAAGCAACAAGACCGTACGTGGCATACGGGGGAGCACTAAGGTCATACGAGGTTGCACAGGCAAGTCCAAGTCTGTATGTGGGAGCTGTATGAATTGCTACACACAAATATCCATACGAAGGTCATACATAAATAGGTGGAAGGCCAAACATTGCATGTTGTACAGATGGGAGCTAGGCCATACATAAGGAGGTGGTGTACCACATTTTGGGAGAGAAGGTGTAGGGTCGTACGTCATACAGAAGTGGCGGCAAGTAGGGCAGGGAAGACAAAGGTTGTACGCCTAGGAGCAAGAAGGGTTTCTGTGGCAAACTAGAACCACCAATTAGGAGAAAGGAATCAAAATGGTTGGAGTCCAGCAAGTAATAAAGGCATAAAACTATTAGCAAGGACCTATAAGATGGTAAAAATAAGTATGGGCAACCCAAGCAAAGGGGAGATCATAGACTCCAAACAAAAAAATCAAGTCTTGCAGGTGAGAAAGGGGAAGAAGATGACAAGCCAGAAGAGAAAATGGGATATTCCTGAGAAGACTACGGCTACCAATATCACCTTTGAAAGCATAATAGGAAGTGAATGTCGGGCATGGTGGGAGAATGCAGGAGAATAGCACATCCTTAAAGAAGCACTGCATAAGGAAGAGGTAGATAAAATTATCTTTACGCCCATTTTTTATTTGAAAAATTTTGAAACTATATTGCGGGCTATGGTGGAAGGCTATGACAGGCAGTGCCAAAAATTTGTTATTGAGTGCACTCATCAAGTAGTAACTATTTCCTACTCTACCAAGGAAATAAGCAAGGTATTTGGAATACCTGACTATGGACAGGAAATCATGAAAGCCCTAAAAACACTAATGGCCATGGAGGAGAAGAAGAAGTGGCTGGAGTTTGTCTATAAGAAGAACCTCACCAATCAGGTATGGAATGATATTCTAAGCAAAAGGAACAGTAGGGGTCTGAAAAATATTTTCATAGCTAATGCAGAGTGGAGATACATTGTAGACTTGGTGAAGAGAAAACTTACTACTAGAAGCCACACATCAGATATTGCCATTTGGATGTTGCCAATATTTGATGGGCTAAATAGAGGTCAGATATACAACTGGGCAAAATTCCTATTAGATAGGTTACAAGAATTCATGGAATTGAAACATAAAGCATTCTATATGCCCCACCATGCAATAGCCTTATTTCTCAAAGTAGTTTGCCTGTAGGTAGTAGTAGATCACAAAGGACCGTTGATTCCAGCAAGTAGGGTGGAGCCCTACAAACTAGCCATGTCATACTCATTTCACTTGGACACCATGGGTGCAGGATTGGGTGGGGGTGAACCATGAATGAAGAAACTCAGATAGGAAGTAGTGAAGAGTCTCTCTGTGGAAGAATCTTCTAGCCAGGAGGAAGTAGGCGAGGATAGTGCAGAAGATGATGGTGACACTTCCTCAAACTCCCAAGAGGAGGAAATCCACCTTGGCCATTTGAAGGGCACACTGTGAGATGTTACTTTTTTTCCACTAGGGGAAGGGTAATTGGTAGGAGGGGTACTTGAGTATGCAAAGATTCACAAAACCACAAGCACCATGGTAGAGGGAGGAAGTACCATGATGATTACGGAGGAGGAAGGGAACAGATGGGAGAAGCTTCTAAGATGGGGAGCCGCAAGACTTTCCTTGCTTGGCATGGCTAATATGATCTCGGTAGATCAATAGATGTAGACCAAGGTTATAGACCTCAGAGGAGGGAAAGTAGGTAACTACAAGATAAGACTTCACACCTCACAAGGTATTGAAGTAACCCAACCAGTTGCCTTGGTGATACAAGTCAATGGGAAAAATGGCTCAGAGGGTATGGAGGGATAGAGGGATACACAAGGGGAGGATGCAGGAGAAGATGGAATTTTGGAAGAAGTAGATCAACTATTGGAGGAAGTGGGAATGGTACTTCTACCTTCACCACCACCCAGCAAGGCCAGAGAGGAGGACACAATAGGAAACCAAAATCAACCCTAGGGTGAGACCAGGATGATCACATTGGAAGATAGGGTAGCAATATTCCTTAAGGAGTTGGTAGCTATGGAGCAAGCCACGAGGGAAATCATGGAGCAGGCCAAAATCCAGAATGGGGAAGCCATAGTGGAAGTAGAAAAGTCCTTGGAAGCTTTCATGAAAGGAGCTTGTGAAATAAATTGGAGCTTACTTCAGCAGGGGGATACACAAGAAGATAAATGGCAGAAGCATGGATAACGGCAAGCATCATACCACATGAATAGGGGTAGGCACCACTCATGCACACTCTAGTAGAGATAGAGGGGGCCTTTAGGAAGACCTACTTGGAGCTTCAACAGGAAAGTGGGATGACTAGTGGCATGAAGGAGTGGGCAGAAGAAAAGGCTACATGGCAGGAGGAACGAGTGGCTCTAGAAGAGAAAACAGCACAAGAGGAAGCAAAGAAGATGGATGCTTTGTGGGTTCTCCAAGGATTTTGGGCCAAGAAGAAGCTAGCATAACAAGATTTTTCATGCATCTGGGAACAAGCTTCGAATCCAGGGACATCTTCACAACCCAATTATGAAGCTTAATTTTGTTTTTAGCACTGTTGTTGTCTGGAAGATGACTATTTTTTTGGGGGGGGGGGATAAATGTAGTATGAATAAAGTAATATTGTATTACTTCTAGTTATAACTTGTTGGGAGGGTAGTTAGGAGTGAGGAGGTGCATCCATTGGTTTTCCCAATGAACCTACTATCTTATAGGCACTTTGGTCTTTGATGTAAAACTATTGGGTTTTGGTATCAATAAAGAAGATAGCATTTCCTCACCATTCTGGTATTCTAATATTTTGGTATATTGGTATGGTGTTTTGGTATTATGTTGTTTGACATTGATGTTTAATGTACTATTTGTACCATTGGTACAAAGTTCTATTTTGTACCTATTACCCAAAAGTTCCCTATCATTCATTTTTGGCCACGGTTCCTATTTTCCAAAAGAAGTGCTCAAGTGTCGAAAGTCTAGTGTGTTTTATGCCTTTTGGCCTAAAAACCTAGTGTGTTTTCGACCTTCTCTCTGAAGGTTCCAGATGTTTTCAACTTTCGGTACAAAAAATTCTCTGTGTTTTCAACCTCGGTCCAAAAACCTTCTGTGTTTTCAACCACTTCTGCACTTTACCCTTCTCTAGCGTCTGCACCTTTCCATCTACACAACTCTGACCAGGTGGGTCCCTTTTGCATTTTTGACAATCTACTATGGCTTGTCACATGATCGCATAGCCCTTTTTTAGGCTATGCGAACATGCGACTAGCCGTTAAGTGCGCAACCCCAAGGTACTAGCCAGGCCCAGTTCGTGGTCTTCAAGCCTTCAAACCACCAATAGTTGACAACACAATAGTTTCATGTTGGTCACATGATCGCATGGGATCTTTTGATCCCATGCACCCATGCAACTAACTGTTAGCAGTTCATGGTTGACATCCTGCAGTTAGCTCCAGGCCGGTGGGGATAGCATCATGCAGTTGGTCGCATGATCGCATAGGCCTTCTTGGCCACATGAAATCATGTGACAAGTGGTCAACGGGTCTTTGTCTCCGGTGGTGGGCCCTTGGCTAGTGATGTGCCCACTTCTCAGTGGCTGGCTAGTGGTGACATGTTCGGCCAGCAGGGTTTCGGTGGGTCATCAGGTGGTGGCGTGTCCAACCTACAGTGGGCCCGATAGTGGAGGTGCTAGTTGAGCCAAGATCAATGGCTGGTGCATGATCTCATGGGATCTTCCAATCCCATGCAATCATGTGACAGTCGTTCGATTCTTCTAACTTTTTCAGGGGCACTCTGTCGTGGGTCCATCTGATGCAACGGTCTATGGGTTTGGGTTGCAATGAGGTGGTGGTGGAAATGAGATCTATAGTGGTCGTAAGATCTCATGGGAACTTCTGACCCCATGAGATCTTGCTCCCACTGTTAGATTAGAATCTCATCTTGCGGGTAGGCCCAGGGTTGGTAAAGAAAGTGCACGGTTGCGCAGTTAAGTGGTTAACATGTTTCGCGTGGTCACCAAATAGAGCTCGGGGTTAGTAAAACTTTCAACGACTTGCTGACTAAGAAGAAAGTAAACTTGAGGTAAAGCATAGGGTTAGGTTTGCAGTGAGCATCTTCTAGTTGGTCACATGTTCGCATGTAGATTTCTAGCCACATGCGATCATGCGATGAGACGTCAATGGTAAGCAGTGCTTTCGGGTGGTGTTGCTGGGGGGTGACGATGTGGTCAGCTCCTATTAGGCTGCATGGCAAGGTGTGATAGGTGTGATGTCTCACGAGCCCGTGGCGTCAGTGTGGCAAGTGGTGGCATGTTTTCAAGGGCTTGTCACATGATCGCATGAGGTTTTTTTAGCTCATGCAATCATGCAACCATGATATTTTTTTAAGCAGTGCAGCCAGTTTTTTTTTTTGTGAGCTTTCTTTTGAGGAGAATGCTTCCAAGTGCGGGTAGGTAGAAATTGATGATTTATAGAGGTGGTTGCTAGGAGATTTTGCAGAGGATTTTAGGCCATCATTTTGGGTCCTTTCCCAGATTTGATCAAATTTTTGAGCATTCATGGATGAGTAGGTTGCAAGGGGTTGTCAGGTTGAGGTCTTTTGTCTGCAGGCATGATCAGTATAGAGATGGGCATGCAAAGAAAAAGATATCTGATCTGTTGAGATATTTTTAGAGAAACATTTATGATCAAAAGTGATGGTTTTAGGGTGGATTATTTTATGCATATCTATGTAGCCCTAAGAGTTTGACTCCTACCTGCGTGCAGTAGAAGTGTATATAACATTTTTTGGAGCTAGTAGTGCTTAGAGTTCACATTTTGTAAAAAGGGAAGTTTCTTTCCTAGAAAGCTATCTGAGACACTTTTATGTCCTCTGGTTTTCTACTCTTTGTAATCTCCCATTGATTGTTCAGAAATTGCAAAGTATTTTGTGACATTTCTCCTACCCTTATGCTTTCTTGTTTGGCGTATCTCTTATTGGATTGAAGTTTATGAATGCTTTCAGTGATACTTAGAGTTCCTGATCCCTCTTATTTTCAGCTTATATGTGCACTCCTATGTTTGATCTGATCTGAGTGAGTTTGTGGGTATTCTTCAGCCCCTATCATTCTATCTCATTCCTGTGTCCTTTTGCTGAAGAGAATGTCTTCTTGCAGGTCATAATTTGTGTCTAATTTTTAGGCCCTCTTATGAAATACTCATGCAAGCCTATTCAGTAAGCTGTGATCTTCTAGACCCAATCCTCTCACTAGTTTCATTCCTCTATACTGACATCCAAACCCTAGTTTCGGTGCATCACCTAGTAGGATAGATTTTCTTCCTGTCATTTCCCTTCCATGCACTCCTTCTAACCCTTTCCCCTCAAAGTTTACTTTCCTGTTAAGAGCAAATCAGGGTGATTATCCAAGAGGAACCAGCCTAGAATCTGGAGGTCTCATCTCGGTTAGCAAAAGGTCCCACAACCTTGAGATGATTCCCATGTTATACTGGATTATCAAGACTACGAGAGCTTGAGATCAGAGGCACAAATTCAGTGTATAACAGTACCTTTTTCTTATATAACCATTCTACATAGTGCTATTAATATTTCAAAGAATCTAGTGATGCACTCTAAAACAAAGCATATATCAATTAAGTATCACTTCTTATGGGAACAAGTACAGGAGAAGCAAGTTAAGCTAGAATTTGTTACATCAAAAGAACAACTTGCTGAAATATTTACAAAGCCTCTACTGAAGGATACATATGAATACTTGAGGACTAGACTTGGGGTTCATCCCCTATCTACCAATCATTAAGGTGATTTGGAGGTTGCATCAACCTAATCTTATCAGAAGATGACACAAGTTGATGCAGAAAAGTTCACACTTTGGACTTTTGTCTAAGGTTGTGAAAGATTGAAGTACTAGAACAAATTTTCATAATAGTATACTAAGATATAGAGAATGCACCGGATAACAAAGAGTTACATGGCTACTATAGAGATGTATGTTTTTATTATTCTTTGGCATTGTTGTCAAAAGGAGAGAGATCAATATGAAGAATATGGAGCCAAAGACAAAGGGAGAGAGATATAGAAAAGGGAGCTGAAAAGATTATATTTGCAAAACTTAGTCTACACTTGCAAATGCTTTTATGTAATGTAGTGATTAAACATATTAAGCTAGGGAGAGCTTGTATCGTTACAGAATTTGTTGACAGAGTTGTAGAATACATGTTTGGTGTGTGTATGGCATATTTCATATTACTTGTGTTGCCATTAATGCCAAAGGGGGAGTTTGATGAACTACAACTGATTTGAATACATTGTATAACTTGAAGATCTATGATTTAATATCATTGAGTTGTTGATTAGATATGTAAGATGATTAAATTAGTAATATGTTTTCATTGATGTCAACTAGTTTTGATAGTACTTATCTTGTAAGTTACTATACCCAAACATCTATAGAAGAAGAAGAAAAGAGATGAAGAACATATATATCTACATGAGGAATATGGATATGATAGATAAGGATAAGGAATACATTGGGTAACTTATGGATGACTCTATGACCTTATGTTATTAACTTATTTATGATGCATTCATCTATGATGAAGGATAGAGCAAAATGCACAAGGCAGTGTTGTCAGTTAATGAACCATTTCAATATACACCGACGCAGTATAGTGTATACCGACCATAGTACAAACTGAGCTTGTCTTCACTGACACATTTCTTTGTTAACCGAGTAGAAGAAAAGAACTAAATGACTAGTTTAGCCAATGGAAGTTGATGAGTTGTAAAGTACCTTGAAATTAGAGATAAAGATAATGTTTGTTATGAAGATCGATGACTAACATAACTCGAAGAAGATCTAACGGATTGAAACAAAACATTTTACTGACACATCAGTCGAGGAAGGTTTAAGCAGCAAAATCAACAAAGGAGATTAAGCAGAAAAATCTGATGGATGGAATTAAAATGGTTTACTAGTCTATTTAAGAGACTAGGATTTCATGATGAAATCATGTCAGAAGAAGGAGACTACAAAGATATCATGTGAACAATCTTAATGCATGCCTAATCAAACTAGTTAAGAAGAACCAAACTGTAGAGATTACTGAGTGTTAGAAAGCTATTACCGAGTAACAGTAAGTTACTGAATACTGATTGAAATAGAATTGAAATATTGATTAGAGGATTTGAATAAGCTTAAAATGGATCTAATAATCTGCAATTGAAGTTGTGTTGTAATCAGATCAACTGTTGTTACATTTTGACCATTGTAAACAGAGAAATCTCTTAACAGATTGGACTAGAAAGTCTTGTAATGTCATTCATAGAGTGTACATTTGTTATCTTGTCAACCCCATAGTGAATGCTAGTTGGATGATAAAGGTTGGTCTAAAATCCTCTAACAAGGTCACACCTCACATTTTGTTTGTAACCTTTAATAGGGTTGGGTCTTCATCGACCTCACTTCAGAAGAGTGAACAATTTTTGAGTTGCCAGTCCTAGGTGGTTTTTCCCTTCACAGGGTTTCCATGTTAAATCTCTTGTGTTATGTGTTGATTGTGATGATTTTGTGTTATCATACTTTACATGTTGCATATTGGATTTGATCGGTAATCATTATATGTTATTAACTAATAATCAAAAAAAGCACAAAAAAAATACTATTTTAGTTTACCGAGCTGCAGAAGTTTTAGTAAATTGTTTTTGGATATACATTTTGTGATTGGGACTATGGATAACTGATTCACCCCCCTCTTAGTTATTCTAACTATATATATATATATATAGGACAAATTAAAAGGGAAAATAATATTTAAAATATCAATAATTACTAACACCGGCATATAAAATAAAATTAAAATAATACATAAATCTTGAATCATGTTTAAACCAATAAAATTTCTCCAAATGAGAATACACATCAACAAAACTCATTAAACCACTAAAAACACACTCTCAAACCAAACCATCTACAACTATTAGTTGGAAATTTTCACCATGACAATCTGACAAGGTATCACAAGATCATGATTGTTCCTTAATCATAATAATGACCAAGCTAGGATCAAAAGGGCCTTAATGATGTCTTCCTTCTACCACCATTGAGGAATGTAAAGGAATTATTAGACTTGTGAAGCTAGGTGGATTCCATGCCTAGTACCTACATATCACCTACATGACTAGAACCATACATGCATATGCATAATAATATGTTAGATATTACAATCAATGAAGAGAGACTCACAACATTGTATGGGTTTCATGAAATTGTAATACAACATCCCCCCACTTTACACAAACATCATGGAAAGGATCAAATCATATAGCATGAAGCATAAAAATATCTTAACCATCCTAAATACTATCTCCTAATTCATGTTTATTACAAATTATATCACAACCATAACACATTATCATCATATAATCATAATCACAAAAAGAAACATAAGGTCAACATCAATGTATCCATCCTATGCATATACCATCAAATAATCATCATCATAAAGTCCTATAACATCAAAAGAATCATAAATAATATGTCACACACATAAATAATCTCTTATTACTTTTTTCTACTAGGAATCTAGATCCATGGTGTCTATCTCCAATGGTAAATCTTCCATCTTTATTTAACCAAGAAATCTTGTAGCAGTTAGATTTTGGAATACAAGAAAGTTGTAGTTTGTCAACCATTTCTCTATTCACCAAATTATAAGTAAAACTACCATCTATGATAATCTCACATACTTTGTCCTTAAATTTTTATTTCATTTAGAAGACCCTTTTTCTCCTCCAACTAGCTTTGAGAATTTTTTGTTCTTTTAATACTAAGGTTCTTCACAACATTAAGTTTTCTCCATACTCAACTCCATCTTCTAATGAGAAAAATCTTTATTCCTCTCAAGGATACCATTATCCTATAAGGGATTTTAGGAAAATTAATACCCTTGTGAGCTTCATCAGAAATTAAAAAATGTAATGGTTCTACTCCCCCAAAGGTAGTTTTTTGCCCTCCACCTCTAAAGCTTCCCCATTGTCAAAACTATGACTTCACATTTTTATTTGGATCTTATTGTTTAGTAGGCTTGAAGGAACTCCCTCTTCCTCTATTTTGATACTTAATAGCCTTATTCCTCAAATTTTCCCCTTTTTTTAATCTTCTCCTTTAATCTTAATTCAGATTCATAAGTTTCATCCATCATAGATACTTTAAGCAATGTTTCCTCATCCCGAAGTTCAAACTTGAGTACATTTGCATATTGAGCATCAACTCGTCATTACCTTTCTTGTATATTTATCTAAATTTGAAGCCTCATGAACAATTCAGTATAACTTTTACCTATAAGTCTTTTTGTTTCAAACTTTGAAAAATATTTGAACACTTTTTCTTTGTAATCTAAGGGAAATTTTGATCTCTCAAGTGTTTTAGCATTTTATACCAAAGCTTTATATTTTTATTGCATTTTTTGCAAACTGTTCATATTCTCCCACAGCAAGGTTGCATGCAACTTCAACTTGGATGGAGAAATTTTTACATTGTCATTAACATCTTCCATTTCAAAGTACTTCTCTAATTCTTGTATATATTCTAGAAATAAATTTGTATTTATCTTACCTTTACATTTATAAATATCAACTTTTATATCATAACTTTATCTCTTGAAATTGTCAATAAGCCTCTCTATTGGGTCTATGGCATTAGAAGCATTCTAGTGAAGGTCATCATTCCTCTTGCCACCTCTTCCCTAATTTATATGGACTCCCTTCTAGATCGTTGTTGATTTCTTTGATACTAAAAATGATTGTAGAGAGAACCTAAAAGTATCCTTACCCTTTTTTTGTAATCAAAATACTCAATTATTTATAGCTAAAAATCCATAGGACACCATATTTTGAAAATAAAATAAATATCCAGATACTTTTATTCATCTCAAGACAAGATAAATCATTAAAATGGAAAAGATGCTCAAACTTACAAAAATAGACTATCATGTGAATTGGGCAAGTGAGCTTAAAAAATAAGACCAATTCATGCAAATATAGTCATACTCTTCAATCCCTTTCAAGAAATAAATACATAGATCCAAAAACACAATATCATGAATTAATCCAAAAGGGAGAGTTACAAGCCAAAAAGGGAAGAGCCAGTAAGAAAAAAAAAATAGGCACTTAGGAAGTAGGCCTAACATTTATTCAATTACTATATTATAAAAGTTAGTTTTGGGTTATTTGAGTATTCTTTTCAATCCTATTTCTAGGATTAGTTTTTAAAATGACATTAATACAACTCATAAATGGTCTCCTCTTGTATATGGAAATTTTTAAAGAAATATTGATGGTTTTTCACAAGGTAATCCAAGTGTTATAGGAATTGATGAAGTTGGTAGAAATATTATTAGATTAGGTCACTTTTTTTTCTTTTTAGATATGGGTATTAGTACTAATGATTAAATGGAAGTTTAAATCGTCACTGTGATTATGGAGAAAGCTTGTGAACTAAGTTAAAATAAAATGTTATATGTGTGATAGTTTCTATAATTTTGGCTTCCCCTATGAATAATAATTTTTTTCTAAACCAATCTTTGTAATTGACTTTGTATGTGCAACAAATTATTTTCATGCAATGAAATTCTGATTCCATCTCTTTTATCTATTTCAAAAAGAGTGGAATGTTGTTGATAATTTCTTGGTTACATCAACAATAATAACTAGAATGTTATAGACTAGAGATCCATATCTTAAGATCAATCTCTTTAACTTCTAAAACTTCTTCAAAATGATTTGAGTTGAAAATTTATTTTTTAATTTAAATTCTCTTAACATTTATGATTTTGTATCCTCTTCAATGGCAATGATTGCTAGACATGGTTATCCATCCATTAGAAAAATATCTCTTACCAAGGAGGAACTTAATTTTTTTTTCTTAACTCTCCTTAGTAACATTTAGGTTTTTCATAGCGTGATAGATGCTCTCCTTGGTAACATTTCAGCTTCTGATTACTAAATAAATGTTGGCATGATTGTTGTTGAAAATCCTTTACATAATATTTGAAGAGAGAAATTTAATTAGTATATTTAAATCTTATTTTCTACTAAATAAATACTATATGTATGATCACAACCCATATGAAAAATATGGGGTTAGGGTAGATGACACAGTCACCACCTAGGCTAACTTTGCGTACCTAGAACTCCTAAACTATAAGTCATATTTTAGTAATTTCTCAGTGTATCTTTGTATGTGAGTTAATAGCTTAAAGCGAAGGTTTTGGCTTCTGAGTATTTATGGATCTCTCTATAGAGATCGTCGAACACCAAGTGGTCAAAAAATGGCATTTTCAAAATGTCGAGTGGAACCCGACCCATAGACCCCCAATAGCTGACAATTATACATCCAATAAAATAATACAACCTCATTTACTAAACATGTAAATATATAATTATAAGATTCTCATAATGTGGGCCCACTCACTTTGTAAACATTAGTATTAGGATTTCAATTTAATATAAACACTTTGGCTCTTGCATTCACTACTACATTTCGGGCCAAATTTCAACAACCATTTGTCATATTTGCAACGCTCATTTGTCAGACTTTCGACACCTGAGTCCGTCGCCATTTTTGCATAGAAGATTGTGACAGAAGACCTATCTATCGGTTTATCAACACCATGTCACATCAAAAACTTGCACATGACAACAACTTCATTATGGAATTTCCTGCGGCTCATCCATCAGAATTCTGATAACAAGACCTATCAAAAATATAAAATCTCTATCAGAACGTACTGTCAAAACCATATTCTTTCCGACATTAGAACCGTTGGAATACTGATAGTTTTCATCAAATTCTAAAAGATCTACCTATCGGTGATATGGCCTCACTGTTGAATATTCTATCAAAAGTTCTTTCAATTTTTTTCTATTTATGACACTTTAACTATCAGAATAGTGACAGTTTTGCAGTATTCTCTGACAGGTTACCCTGTCAAATGTATAGCATTACTATCGCACGAAATGTCATAAATTATTTTTTTCTAACATTTTGTCTATCGAATGCATAGTGCTTCCATCATAATTAATGATAAAGTGTTGAAAAATTGACGGATAGGCACATTAAAGTTAACACAGCTCAAGAGACCATCATAGGTTGTCTCTTTCTTTGGTCTATATTATTGACAAAATGTTTTACCTTTCATTAGCTCATCAAATCCAGGGATTTGAAAGAATTCAATAGAATATTTTCATGACAATGTATATTATTTAAGTTGACATTGCATGAATTTATCTACTTCACGCACTTGTAGACTATGAGGACAACGTTAAAGAAGCATTGCCATGGGAGGAGATGCTTCTTTATCACCGTCTTCATAGTATACAAGTGTGCGAAGTAGATAAATTCATGCAACCTCAACTTAAATAATATGCATTGTCATGAAAATATTCTATTAAATTCTTTCAAATCCCCAGATTTGATGAGCTAATGAAAGGTAAAACATTCTATCAATAATATAGACTGAAGAAAGAGACAACCTATGATGGTCTCTTGTGCTGTGTTATCTTTAGTCCTAGCTACTTATCGATCACCGAGAATAATCACTGCCTTGCATTTATGTACACTACACAAATTGATCACAGTCTCACAAAAACATTTTACACTTGTACATCTCATCAATACTAGAGGCCTAAAGTAATTTTATATGATCACTAGCACATTTCATGCATGGATGAGAAAACACTATCCAAAGTTTCTAGATAACCATTTTTTAGAAGAGGAATGAGTGGAGGCCAAAGAAGGGATAACTATGAAGGTTTTATAGATGTAGGTTACTAAATCATCATCTCTGCACTGGTACTCAATCTGGCCTCCACTCCATATATGTCTTCTCATAATCTAAAAAACTCTCCATCATTGATTCTCATCATTTTTTCAGCATCTTCATGGACTGAGACCTTAAATTATTGAGCTTCTCTTTGTTTCGACAATAGTTTAACATTCTCTACTTAACAGGGCCAACCACATGAAGGTGGAAGCTCACCTAACCCCTCCTAGGATCCTCTTATGACCCTTTATGACATTTTAAGACCTCTAAGATGTATTCTTAGGGATTGTAAAGGGTCATAAGGGGTCCTGGGACACAACAGATGAGAAACATAAATGTAGGCATCATGGTCACAATTTTTTGGAGACACAACATATTTGAGTGGTTTTTTGAGACGATGCAAAGTAGTGGTTTCTTTGCACCATCTGGGTATAGAACTCAATTATGTTGTGTCTCCAAAAAATTGTGACCATGATGCCTACATTTATGTTTCTCAGCTATTGTGATATGTACATCGTAGTCTATCGTTGTTGCAGCAGCGGAGCCTATATTCCACAACAAAAAGGAAGACATCTTTTTAGCCTGGGTCTCAATCCTACCCTAATTGTCGAAGGATCCAGGGCCAGGCTCAAAAGATGTCTTCCCATTCTATCTACAACATTGTGTCCATCCATGATCTCAGGAACATCATCATCTTTCCACTCTTCATTTGCCAAAGTATATCACTTCTTCAAGCTTGCAAAGTAATCTTATTAATAAAAGAACTCTTGCCAACATTAGGCTACCCACAGATCAAAATAGTTGATGTTATTGGTGCTTGTGCTCAAGGATATCGATTCACTATTTTGAAACGGCCAAATCATTTTTATTTCAATTGTAGAGAAAAGGAGTGGGAGAAAACAAGCGGGTGAAAACTGATTGAGAGCGAGAGAAGGCATTGCATTTTATTTGATCATAAATGATCTCTGAAATGACCAATCATGTTTTCTATTTGAATTTTTTGGTGTTTTTTTTTCCCATATTCAGTAGATAAAAATCATGGTGGTAGCCACTTAGCCATCTTGTTGATGTTCTAGGTATTTTACAAAGATACAGGTATGTGGATTTATCATTCAATTGTTTTCAGTTATTGGTCAAATGCAAATATTTTGTCACGTTGCAAGGGAAAGATATTAGTTTGGTGTTTTTGGTTTATGTTAAAAGTTGATTTGGTAAAATCCTCAAAAAACACACTACATGTTCTAAAATGTAAAGAAGTTGAATGTTAAATGTAAGATATATATCTCATCCATAGTAATCAAAAGAAAGGACATGAAACTTATAAGGAGATTCACCAAACTAAAAATATAAGTGAATAGGAAACATGGATTGGTACCTTATGAATTGGTTTTTGAGGTGCACAATCTTCATCAATCTCCTCAGAACAAGACCCCTCCTCACGAAAAATACATTTAACACAAAAAACAAATCTACAAAACTAAACCAATGGCATGTTTAGAACAAAGAAATAGATTGATAATAATATGCTAAAAATTCTATTATGTTTAATACATGCAAAAGGACTAGTCCCAACAATTCTTAAACATACTTTATCTAATATGATAATAACATGCTAATTAAACTAATAAAGGTGTTATTTGCATTTAATCTACCAATTAATAATTACACAAAAAACAAATTTACAAAACTAAACCAATGGCATGTTCTTCATATGTGATTTCTTCATCTTTCGAGCCTCTGGCATCATACTCGACCACAAATTTCAAATGTGTTGCATTGTATTTGATCATGAATGCTCTTTGAAATGACTGCATTCTACTAGTGTCCTACCCTAGCCCATTCTTTATCTCCATTATTTTATGTTATTGGTGCTTGTGCTCAAGGATATCGATTCACTATTTTCAAATGTTTGGATCATTTTGGTCATGACTAGTCCTCTAGTACACAGTCAAGAAATGTAACTGTCTAATGATTATATGTAATGTTGAATGGATTAAATGCTTTATTCTTGGTAGGAGTGAATGGAAGGAATAGTGTTGGTGTTAGGTTTCATTTATTGTTGAGTCCAATGGTTTCCAAGATGTGTTGAGGAGTTTGCTCCTTGTTTAATGTTAACTGTTCCTGCACAATCCACTCGTACAAAAGTGAAATGCTATGTGATTGAAAATTTCATACAACTAGTCCTTTGGCATGTATTAAATACAATCTAGTCACTTATTAAATGCTTTGGAGACTACTGGTTTGACTGTCCATGCGTTACCAGTGACTAAGATTCATTAAAGGATACAAAACCCTTCATTTTGGGGTTATTGTGTGTGGATTCAAATGTAGGTTTGATTTGGTTAATGTTTAGAAGAGATTAATAAAGTATTTAAAGACAATCTTACATGTTTGGAGAGGTTTGAGAGGCACTTATAATGACTATACCCTCACAAACAGTGGCATAGACTGGTTTTACTAAGTTTCCTTTCTCTATTTTGAGGTTTCCTTTATCTTTTGCAGGGGTACAGTCAAAGGGTTCATTGACAAACTGATCCTTTGAATGGTTACTATGAATATGAATGATTTGATATAGCATATTGCTCATTTTACTTGAAGTTTGGAATAGCTTGTGCAAGGGTGAAAGTAGTTTTGGTCATTTTGGTCATGATTGTTCCTCTACACAATTAGAAAATGTAACGGTCTAATGATTATATGTAATGTTGAATGGATTAAATGCTTTATTCTTGGTAGAAGTGAATGGAGTTTCCAAGATGTGTTGAGGAGTTTGCTCCTTGTTTAATGTTAACTGTTCATGCACAATCCACTCATACAACAGTGAAGTTACAAAACTGAACCAATGGCATCTTTACAACAAAGAAATAGAATGATAATAATATGCTGAAAATTCTATATATTTTGTTTAATACAAGCCAAAGGACCAGTCCCAACAATTCTTAAACATACTAGTTATCTGATATGATCAATTGTTAATAAAGGTTTAATTCTATAGACTACTAGCACAAAGGAAGATTTGACCTAGCCAAATTTTCCTTGCACCACAGAAAAAAAAAAATGTGTGATAACTATGTCTACTCCAACCTTAATTGTTTAAGAATTCATCATATCAGATAAAGTATGTTTAAGAATTGTTGGGAGTTCTATTAGACCTTTGTTGTAAACATGTCATTGGTTTTCAAATGTTTGGATTCACGTTTGTTGATATTACTGGTATATATGTTTAATGATGCCATTGTATATTTCTATCACTGAAATGACCAAATTCTACTGGTGTCATGCCCTAGCCCGTGCTTTAACTCCACTATTTGATGTTATTGGTTCTTGTGCTCAAGGATATCCATTTTTTTGCAATATTGACTGTGGTTATCAAATGGACAGCCCGTCAGCTTCTAGCTAGGTGTCATTTGTGTTGATAGCTTAGGGCATCAAATGTATTGTATCATTGATAGTGTTGGAATCATTTGCCGTTGCACCAAAAGTTCAAACTGTCAATGCCTGATACAAATGTCAAATTTAACCCAATCCACAAGAGGCAGTTAAGCCATGTCATGAATCTCCAAGGAGGTGCTAACCACCAAGTCAACAATCTCCCCCTTAGCACCGACTGAGCCTTCAGCCCCAACTGAAGGGAGACTCAAACCCATGACCCAAGGCTCTGATACCAATTGTTGGAATCATTTGCCGTTCCACCAAAAGCTTCAACTATCAATGCCTGATACAAATGTCAGATTTAACCCGATCCACGAGAGGTGGTTAAGCCATGTCATGAATCTCCAAGGAGGTGCTAACCACCAAGTCAACAGATAGTTGAGTCTTTTTTAAAAGGAAATGGGACAAAGAATGATTCTGATTTAGTTTCTCTATTTTGATCTCTAAGTGGCTTACAACCCTAGAGAAGTATATGTAGATTTACAAATTTAGTTGCAGGATACATAGCAGCTGATAATTCACAAGAAATCCATGCATCCAATTTGAATAGCAATTAATACAAATAAATAGGGTCCTCTAATGGCCCAATCATCCAAACCTTGACTGTCCCCTCAACTAGTGACCTTTCAAAACTGGGTTATCATGCAATCAGTGAATGATCCTTCATTCTCCTGGTCTGCCCTACATCCAAACATATTGGAAATACATAATACAATGATAACAAGTCTTTCAAAATCCCCCTTCCCTCAAGGGACACTATCAACCATCCCTTCCACATAGCATTTCACTGTTGTATGAGTGGATTGTGTAGGAACAATTAACATTAAACAAGGAGCAAACTCCTCAACACATCTTTGTTGTAAACATGTCATTGGTTAAGTTTTGTAAATTTGTTTTTTATGTTAAATGCATTTAAATGGAACATTAAGAATAGTAATAATATGTTTAATATATTAGTAATTGCAGATTAAATGCCCATAACACCTTTATTAGTTTAACATGTTATTATAAGATACTAAAGAAGACCTACTATTTGTCAAAGAAATCTTCACTATCCCCCACAATGAAGACAATGAAGATTGACCTCCTGCCCCACAACAAAGAACATTGTAATAAGAATAAGATATAATATAGTGTTAGAATAAACTTTGAACAAAGACATGTAATGCTTAAGTTAATGATCTAAAAAGCTGCAAATATAGGAATTAAAAAAGAAGATAGTGCCAAGAAACATTTTCACAAATATGAAACGTGAGGAAAAGTAATAACATTAACAATGCCAAGATTCACAGCATTAAATTTCACCTACGGATGAGTTTCTGCAGTGGGTTTCCTAGCATCAAAAATATGTTGAGTTGCATTTGAGCTATAACTAAGAGTATCATGTGGAACATACCCTAAACTTTGAATGCATTCTCCAACCTGGCAATTCAAAATTCAATCTAGGCAAGCATCAGTAAGTGAAATAAATTATAGACATCAACATCAACATCATCATAATCATTATAAATAAACTTTAAAGACATATTTTGGTTAATACTATGTTTCTTGAAAGTTTTTGTGATGCTTCTAAACTTTAAAGACATATTTTATGGCTTAATGATAACATAGATTAGTGTTTTGTTTTCTGATGGAATGTTGTTGATCATTCATGGTCTTGAAGAAACTTTTGATTGTTTTGATTCTCAAGTCTTGACATTGTTTCTCAATGTGACATAGACTGACCACAAGATGGTTTAGTTGGTCCTCTCTTTCTGTTTAATCATTTGTCTTCTTCATGGTGTAAGTGTTCATTAATATTCATTAATGGTGGGCAGTGATTCCTTGGTAATAAAGGCATTGATAGCATTCATAATCATATAGCTCTTTACCTGATCTAGTCATATCATCAACATTGAGGTTAGTTTGTCTGGCCTCGGCCTCAACCTCAACCTGCTCATTAACAATGGCCTCTACACTCTCTACAGCTGCAATACAAATTTTTACATTAATCCAAACACCAATTGCAATTAAATTTGTATTACTACACCAATCAATTTAAGATGTTTACCTATATTACTATGATGCATGTCCTCATTGTCATCAACACACACAGGTTGTGTACGGAAAGAATCAGCAAGCTCCAAAGTTTCTAGATAACCATTTTTTAGAAGAAGAAAAAGTGGAGGCCAAAGAAGGGATAATTGTGAAGGTTTTCTAGATGTAGGTTACTGAATCATCATCTCTTGTTGATATATTTCAGATTCTACTCCAGAATGAACAAACTATAGAGATCTAACATAGCTAAACATAGAATAAAGTAAACAAGAAGGGATAGAAGATACCCAGATATCAACCAAGTATACTCCATTCTATATGCCTCCAAACTTTACTAACAAAGGTGCTGAGGAGAACCTAATTAGTACCTTAGTGTCAGTGTATTGAGGAAGAGTCTAGTCCTGATAGAGGCTTCCAGCCCTAATCAACTCATAGTTAACATTGCCAATAACTGTTGGTTGTATGGATCAGATCATAATCTGATCTTTATTCATGCTCAGACTTGTTCTTATCTATTAGCCGAAGAAATCACATACCTTCTCTCATGCTCATCTTGCACGAAGGAAGATTCGATAGCCAAATCTTCCTTGTACCACATGAAGAACATGCCATTGGTTCAGTTTAGCATGTTATTATCATATCAGATAAAGTATGTTTAAGAATTGTTGGTAAGGATAGGAATAGTGGAGATTCTAGGAATATCCCTCTAATCGATTAGGAGTGCTTGGGGAAGTTGAGAGGAAAGTTTTCAAACATTCATATTCACTTATTGAATGCTTTGGAGACTACTAGTTTTACTGTCCATGCATTACCAGTGACTAAGATTCATTAAAGGATACAAAACCCTTCATTTTGGGTTATTGTGTGTGGATTCATCCGCTTTAGCCAGGAAGATCAAGAAGATGGGGCAGGAGGACATTGTGGTAGAAGAAGTATTTAAAGAAGCAACAAGAAGCAATAGAAAAATTTTCAGGAGTTTGGAACAATATTTTAGAGTCCATGAATGGTATGGGTAAGGTGACCTTCATTCTTGGTCGTGACTTCAATGAAACATTGGATATGGTTGATAAGAAGAAGGGTCACTTGTTGATAGTGTTCCTTGAGGGAAGGGGGATTGTGAAAGACTTGTTATCATTGTATTGTATTTTTCCAATATGTTTGGATGTAGGGTAGACTAGGAGAATGAAGGATCACTCACTGATTGCATGATAACCTAGTTTTGAAGGGTCACTGGTTGAGGGGATAGTCAAGGTCCGGATGTTGATATTAATTCATTGAGGGAAGGGGGATTTTAAAATACTTGTTATCATTGTATTGTGTATTTCCAATATGTTTGGATGCATGGTAGACCAGGAGAATGAAGGATCACTCACTAATTGCATGATAACCCAGTTTTGAAGGGTCACTAGTTGAGGGGACAGTCAAGGTCTCGATGTTGATAGTGTTCCTTGAGGGAAGGGGGATTTTGAAAGGCTTGTTATCATTGTATTGTGTATTTCCAATATGTTTGGATGCAGGGCAGACTAGGAGAATGAATGATCACTCACTGATTGCATGATAACCTAGTTTTGAAGGGTCACTGGAAGAGGGGGGAATGAAGGATCACTCAGTGATTGCATGATAACCCCACCAAGCATTCTTTCCATTAAGTTTCCACAATATCTCAAAATATGATCATTATTCTTTACTCTCTTCTATATGTTATTCTTTCTATGGTTTTGTTATCTCAGAAATATATCAAAAACATTGTAGATGTGCATATAAAAGTAAAATATTGTCCTTTAATTATTCCACATTGAAGCATTTCCTCTTGGGAGTATTCTCTTCATTTGTACAATATCTGTCAAAAATGGTTCCCATATTTCTTCAAGATCTATTTTAATCTTTATACTACAATTTTGATTAGGTTTGACCAATAGTTGATTTCATTGGTATTTTATAGCATATACTCCTAATGCAAAATGTGGAGAGAAAGAAAGAGACACACTAGGTATGAATTACACGATATACCCATCATCACTTAGCACTTAAATAATAAATTATGGACAAGGAACAACCCCCTAACTTTTGGATGTTTGTTTCATGTTGGCCTCTTATTATATGCAAAGGTAGGCCTATCTTAGGCTAACAACCATAGTGTAGGGGTCATAAATTATGGATCCCAAAATAGTGCACACTTGTATTAAATTAGGTTCACTATGCTACAAGGGAATGGAAACCATGCAATAGTGCCTCATGGGGATGGAAAAAACCCTTCACCAAGAAGATGATTGTGTTTGTAATATTTACTAGAGGCAAAGAACATAATTTGGTTCCAACAATTACTCCTAGAAGATAATGGCACCCACAAAACACTTGGAAAAGATAGCACTCACTATATCTTTTATCACTCTTTTAAAGCTGGGACAATAAATCTCAAAGATTGATCAACGAATTCTTGAACACAAAGAACCATTGATAGTTATGATTCATGTGTACAATAGCCAACAACCAGTTGTTCCAATCATGGTGTCCAATAATTATGTTAGAAAAATCATCTACAAATCCCTTACACAACCATAATAGATTCAAACCATGAACCGTAAGAACCTAACAATGGGACTAAGAAAGATGCAGCCTAAACAAATCTTGATCATATTCCACCCTATTGTAAGGCCCAAGAAGTAACTCTATCTTAAAGCTACACATTCCTCTAGATGAAGCTCAAAGGTTAGGTAGCTAAAGCATAGCAATACTTGAATGAATATAGGAATAATTTGATGTTCAATCATTTGCTAGCTTGGTTTGTGGGTTTTCCACATAATATTTTCCCTTTAACCACATTTATAGTTTGAGAAAATCAAAAAAAATTGTTTCAGATTTATATTATCCTTTTGAACTAGCACACTACCATCAAAATGCATAATCATTGGTCATATCAAGAAAATTCCTATTGATTAGCAAGATATCCTTATAAAAAATTGATGCATGGATTTCTTGTGAATTATCGACTGCTATGTATCCTGCAACTATGAAAGGAATAGTGTTGGTGTTAGGTTTCATTTATTATTGAATTTAATAGTTTCCAAGATGTGTTGAGGAGTTTTCTCCTTGTTTAATGTTAATTTTTCCTTCACAATCCACTCATAAAATAGTGAAATGCTATGTGGAAGGCATGGTTGATAGTGTTCCTTGGGGGAAGGGGGATTGTGAAAGACTTGTTATCATTGTATTGTGTATTTCCAATATGTTTGGATGCAGGGCAGACCAGGAGAATGAAGGATCACTCATTGATTGCATGATAACCCAATTTTGAAGGGTCACTGGTTGAGGGGACAGTCAAGGTCCAAATGATTGGGCCATTGGAGGACCCTATTTCTTTATATTAATTGCTATTCAAATTGGATGCATGTATTTCTTGTGAATTATCAGCTTCTATGTATCCTGCAACTGGATCCGTAAATCTGCATATACTTCTCTAGGGTTGTAAGCCACTTAGGGATCAAAATAGAGAAACTAAATAAAAATCATTCTTTGTCCTATTTCCTTTTAACAAAGTCTCAACTATCAATGATACAATACATTTGATGCCCTAAGCTATCAATACAAATGGCACCTAGCTAGAAGCTCATGGGTTGTCCATTTGATAACCATCGTTAACATTTCAAAAAAATGGATATCCTTGAGCACAAGCACCAATAACATCAAATAATGGAGTTAAAGCATGGGCTAGGGCACGCCACCAATAGAATGCAATCATTTCAGTGACAGCAATATACAATGGCATCATTAAACACATATGCCAGTAATATCAACAAATGTGAATCCAAACATTTGAATACAGTGAATCAATATCCTTTAGCACAAGCACCAATAACATCAAATAATAGAGATATAGCACTGGATAGGGCATGACACCAGTAGAATGCGGTCATTTTAGAGAGCAACTCCCTCAAAAATAAAATGAAATGCATTCGAATATGATGCCAAAGGCTCGAAAGATGAAGAAATCACATACCTTCTCTCGTGCTCATATTTCGCTCCTTTTCCCCCACTCTCCAATCAAAATAAAAATGATGAGATTGTTTCACTTTTTTTTTAAATGTATACCCCGAATCTATCAGAGTTCTGATGGTCAATTAAACACCCATCAAAATACCGACATCATCGGGACCTATTACAAAAAAAAAACACCAAATTCGTAAGAAAAAGTTACCGGTCAAAAAATTTTGTCAAAAGTTGGCCCCAAATGTAGTAGTGATTAATCAAGGGAATATATAATAATATGCATCAGAGGACCCTTCAAAATTATCCCACACCGCATTAAAAACCTTGGTTACACATTCCCTTCTCATGGTCCACCACATAACTATAATAATGTGAAAAAGATGAATGATGATAATTATGTTAATGTATGTGTGTGGTTCTAAAATGATGGAATGAGATATGAAAATAAATTGACGATAGATACTAATCTCAAATTATAGAAGATCTAGAAATTGCTATTTTCTGGTGTCTGTACTGAATTTCTAGAAATTTTGCAACCAAATTTGGCCTAGAAACATAGAAACAAATAAAACCTAGAAATATTTTTCTTTTCTAAGTAAGGTCTACCTTGACCCAAATGAAGGTTGACTTTGACCCCTTTATGTCAACCTTGACCAGCACTGCTCTGATGGAAGTTTTGCTTGTGGATATCGAAAGTTTGCCAAAAAGGGTATTCAAATATGCTTTGTAATTCACTTTTTCGCACCTGTTCTTGCAAGAAAAAAGGTTTTATTTTTTTTATGGGGGTTTTTCCTTGGTCAAAACCTAGTTTTGGAATTAACCTTGAAATATAATTGAAATTTTAGTAGTAAACAAAGTAAATGGAACAATTCACCTTGCTTATGTTGAAACCCTTGTGGAGGATTCAAATTTTTGAATCCACAAGTATGGATGCTCCAAATGAATGTAGAAAAGGATGTAGGATGTCTCAAATCAATTTTCTTTATATCTTCAACACCAATCTTGATGGATCTTGGGATTGGAAGGAGGTTGAATAGACATGGATGGAGAAATCTTCAACAAGACGTATCCATAGAGCTTGAATTCTTCAATGGCTACTGATGGATCTCCTTGATGAATTGAATGCTTGAATGATTGAATGCTTGAATTATTGAATTATTTCTTTCTTTGTCTTGATGGATATTTGATTCTTGATTGATACTTGATCTTGATCGCTCATGGACTTGATGGATACTTGATGGAGAAAATGAGAGGAGGAGGCTTCCTTATATACTAGTCTAGGGTACAAACTTCTAGAGAGGCTGAGATAGGGAAAATAAATTGTCATTAAGCCTATACCACTTTAAATGCACCTAAATTAAATATCTTTTAAGATTTTACCATTTTGAATCCTAAAAAAGGCGACCCAGAAGCAGGAAATAAATCTTTCTAAAACCCAACATTTGGAAACCCTCAGATTTTGAAATTTGTGTTGGCAAGTTGACTATAGTGGTGTATATGACTAGATATAGTGTTTTTATTATGGCAACAAAGTCATATATTGTTTTGGAGTCAACGCACTCGATGAGAAGATCAAAAATTGGCTAACTGTTGAAGACTGGATAGTGTACAAAGTACCTGAAGCTCAGAGCATCAGCACATGTGCGTATGACCGAGTTATGGTATGCACCATAGAAGATAAGTTGGTTAGAGTCTATTCATGCTTACTCTATGAGTGCATGATTAGATATGTAGGTATGAAAAAGTTACAAACAGTTGAAGTTACAAAGCTAGTGTGTGCCAAAGAAGAACAGAGTAAGCAGCCAACTATTGGCATTTTGATTTATGGTTATATTATTATGTTGTAAAGGCCATGCACCTTTTGTAATTAGGTTACCAACATATAATTATGTTTTTTTATAAACATGCTTGAGACAATTCAATTGTAAGCATTGTATGTACAATCGGTTAAAGGGCCGACCTAGTTCTTTGTTTTGTATGTGAATATAAATATGAGATGTGCCCATTATAATTAGTATGAGAGTTTTTATAGAGTTGAGAGAAGTAGAGAAAAAGTATGCAAAGAGTTGATAAGATGTATTAGATCTTTGCAAGAGGCCAAAGCATTAGTGCATCAAAGGAATTGATCAAACAAGAAGAATCACAGTTACAGCTCATCTAGCAGATATAGTGTGTATCTGAGATTAGAAGGTTGCAACCTTCACCACTTGAGCAGTGAGCTCTAGGATAGTGCATCCACACCCCTAACAGGGTTTATTGTAAAATAATCCTAACAGGGTCCAACCCTTGACAAGGTCTACTATACAAAACATATTGTAAAGACTCCTAACAGGGTTAAGGATCATAAAACACTAGTACAAAATATTAGTGGGTGTCAATTCCCACTAGGGTTTTCACCTATTTGGGTTTCCCCATAATGATATTGGTGTTATGTGTTGATTTCATGTTTCATGTTTATGTGGATGTTCATTTTAGTATTTAAGTATTCAAATTCAGTTTAAGATTAAGTAAAAAGATAATTTACAGTGAACACTATTTCACCCCCCCATCTTAATGTTCCCATTCCTAACAATTGGTATCAGACCTCCAATCCTCAACAAAGAAGTTTAACCACTTTAGGAGATCATGGACAAAGAAGAAATGAAACATCTAAAAAGAAATCTTGAAGCTTCTCTAGAAGATGTGGATAGATCTAAAAACTAAATTGAAGAACTAAAAGAAAAAGTCAGTGATGCTCAAGTAGTAATAAAAAGGCTAAGAAAGGATTTGAAAGAATGATCTACTAGAGATTTAGGGATAATGATCAAGAAGATGAATGAAGAAAATTCATCTCTAAAAAAATAGATTGAAGAATTGGATGATAAGCTTACTAACAATCATGAAGTCTATGATGAACAGATCAAAGAGAACCTTCAACTCAATGAAGAATTGAGGGGAGCAAACATGGAAATCTTAGAGCTAAGGAACACCAAAGAAAGCTTGGAATCTGAATTGAAAGAGGCAAAGAATCACATTGATAAATTGCACACCAGTTCTGATTTGATAGAATCTCAGTTGTATGCAAGAAGAGTTAAAGGAGATACTAGCTACATTGGATACAATAAAGCACAAAATCAGATTGACAACATGTGAGCAAGAATCAAAGCACCAGAAGACACCTTAGATGCTAAGAAGACTAGAAGTTAGACTAAAGATCATGTTGAACCATCCAAGAATGAGCACAAGCCAGTAGATCAAACTTGTTATGCATGTAACAAGCATGGACATATAGCAAGGAACTGTACATAGGTAAGACCTTTTAATGGTTACATTCATGAATATATTTGACCATAAATCTATGAATTGTAAGACAAGTCAAATAAAAAGACTCGGCATAATCAAAGAAATCAAAATCAGCCAAATGTAAGAATCTCTCATAATGTTACATGTCAGATATATAACTATAATGGTCACTCTACAAGACAATGTAAAATGGTGACCCATGTCAATGCACCAAGGAATATAAGGCCTCTAGTCATTTGTGACTCTTGTAACAAGGTTGGACACATCTCAAAGTTTTGTAGATCAAGGTCGCAAGGTTAGGAAAGCCCTAAAAATCTTGAAGAACTAGTATTGGATACCAAAGGAGAAGTCAATTTTGTGAAAGCTTCAGAGGATGCGAGCTTGATTTGGTCAGAGGCAAAGAAGGATAAGGTTGATGAGAATGTATTGGATGCATCAACAGTGGACGCACCCTCTACATCAGGATGAATGGCCCTCAGGGTCATAGGGGGAGCTAATTTATCTCTAGACCCCTGTGTGGCTGGTATACTCACCCTCTAAGTATGTGCCTTTGGACTTAAGCTTTTGGAGACTAGAAGAACCCATGTGCAAGAGTGGACAAGCTGATTGTTTGTAGAATGAAAGTTAGAAATGTTTAGTTATAGCCTGGTTTACACGGCAAGCATTAATGGAATAATTCCTACTTTAAAGTACACAAAATTTGTAAATCTCTCATTGCATTCAAATTCAGAGTGATTGGAGAGCAAAAGAGCCCTAGCATTTGATTGTGAAGGATTGTAGATTGATTCATCAGTGATTTGCAGTACATTTGATTAGTTGTGGAAAGCCTAGTTTGTCATGTTGATTTAGAAGACTTTAAAGATCATTTGGAAAGCAATTTACAAGTAAGTAATGGCATAATTGATAAAGTAGGAAAGTTCTATGAGAAATACAATGAGATTGACAAATTAGAGATACATGGAATGATTTTCAAACACATGTTGAAGTTTAAGAAGATAGTCCTAGAACTGAAGACTACAATTCTAGATAATGTATGGAACATATTGGAATTCTTAAAAAGACAAGCCATTGAAGAGGACCAAAGGATAAGGGAAAATATCTTAGATGAAACCCTCTCAGTATGCTCACTAGAATAAAATAAGCTATTGTTAGATTTGGAGAAGCCACACCTTAGAACCAAGTCAAGGACCCTGCATATAATGGACAAAAACTATGAGTTAGTTGCAAAGGAAATAGACAAAGCCTTTGACAAGGTCTTCATGAATAGACACATGTATCCAGCTGCTACACCTAGAGCTCAATTACCCACAAAGGATGCAAAAGAGTCAGAAACCATAAATGTTCCATCTAGAGGTCCACAGGATTCAGTGCATGCAGTCGATGCATCCACAGAGGCAGATAAGTCTACACCCATGTCAGAGACATTCAAGGATGACTCAATTTTGATTGATAATGTAAAATTTACTATGGCGGCCATAGACATATATTTGGACAAGTTTGAAGAAGCATTTGTAAGCACACAAGAGGTTGAAACTCTTTGTAGTAACACTCCTCCCAATCAACAAGAAGAACTATTAATTGAGGATATAACTGATGAAAAAGAAGAAAAGAAAGAAGTAGAAAAAGAAAAAGAAATAGAAAAAGAAGGAGAAAGAAAAAGAAGAAGAAAAAGGAAATGAACAATCTATTAAAATGCTAATCAAAATAAAGAAAGAAGTAGAGGATATCACTCCTATCACTCCACTACCCTCAGCAGCATTGTTGATGCAGGAGCATCCTGGGTGTAAGAGCAATCTTGCATCACCCAAAAATATTTATGGTTTCTTTTCAATAAGGGCTATCTTGTGTAGACTTGCTATTTATGGAAACTTGCTATTTTTAGTAAGTTGTTCATAAGATCTTGCAATGTTTTGATTTTACATGTGGAGGTTCATCTTAGTCATATCAGCCTGCCAGTAAAGTTTCATTGCTAGATCAAGTCTAGTTTGGGAGATATTGCAGATTTTTGATATTGGCAACAGGGTACAGAAACTTTGAACTCAGTTTTGAAGGCTTTAGAGGCCCTGGATGAGGTCTAATTTTTGGCTAAATGAAGCTTGCTTAGTTTAAGTGTTGTAGAGCTCCTCGTGCCCTTTCCGAATTGGGGTCATAATAGTCAATCGGAGCAACTGGTGATGACTTATGGTCTCCAGAAGTCGGGTCACCTGAAATGGTAGAAAATAATTTTTTCTTCAAAATTTATGTTTGGGTTTCAAAAGTTATTTTGAGCTGACTTTGATGTAATAAAATGAAAAATAAAATAATTCTAAGTTTGGTCAGCCCTTAGGGCTAAATTTCTAGAACCTTCTCAGGTGGTGGAAATTGCCTGTATAAAGAAGGCCCGTAGTGTTGTCTTGGGCAATTCAGGATAGTTCTAGGTAGTAGATCTGGGTATTGATTCGAGCCTTTGTCCTACAGAATATTGTAAGGGAATGCCCATGTGGCTTTGCATATTGTAATTCTGAAAGTTTGTAATTCCACATTTGTGGAGATAATAAGAAGCCAATTTTCTATTCTTGCATATTATTGTTGTTGTTCTCTATTTCTATTATGTGTTTGTGGTATTAAAGGGAGCACCCTTCATCAAGTGGTATCAGAGCAGGAGTTCTTGAGTGTGTAAATAGATCACCAATTGTGAGGTAGTTTTCACCAGGACCGTGGCTAGGGTTTCGGCGAGAAGCGTGAAAATGCCTCCATAAAGGGAACATGGTGGAAGAGCTAGTGTTGTAACACCTGAGGTTAGGGAACTACAGAGACAAGTGCGAGCATTGCAAGACAAGATTCGTAGAGGAATGAATCTTAATGTCAGAGATGAAAGCGAAGATGAAGCCGAAGAAGAAGATCAAGAAGGAGAAGTTAAAGTTGTGAACCAGGAGGAAGAAAGACTTTTTCAAGCCATTTCCAAGATCGGGAAAAGACCTAAGATCGAGGTTCCTACATTTTCAGGGAATCTTAACCCAAAGGAATCGATTGATTGGATCAATGAATGTGAAGAATATTTTGAGTATGAAGATATTGAGGATCTTGATAGGGTCAAATTTGTGAAAGCCAGACTGAAAGGTCATGCGAAGATCTAGTGGCAAGAGCTTTAGTTGGAGCAAAATCAAGGAGGAAAGGATAAAATCACAAGATGGAGGTGGATGGTGGATAAATTGAAGAGACAGTTCATCCCTATTTATTATGAGCTTGACCTACTGAGGAAAATGCAAAGTTTGAAGCAAGCAGGAAGATCTGTTTAGGAGTATACAAAGGAGTTCTATCGAATCCTCATCAGAATAGGCCATGCAGAAGCTGACAAGGAGAAAGTTGCCCGTTACCTTAATGGGTTAAGGCCAAGCATTTAGGAAGAATTGAATTTGGTTCCAATGAATAGTATTGAAGAGGCACATCAGTTTTCCCTAAAAGTAGATGAAAATTTGAACAAGAAGTTTGAGAGAAGACAAAGCAAAAGAGGTCATGATGGAAGATCTAGTGGATAATCATATGGAGATCAAAATGAAGATTTGAAAAAGAAAGATGAGGCCAGTAACATTCAGAATCAGAGAGGAGATAATTTCAATCATTTCCAAGATCAAAACAATAGAGATCAAAGAGGAAGAGGAAGAGGACAAGGTTTAGGAAGAGGAGGCTTCTGTGGAACATGTTTTCATTGTGGAGAAGAAGTTCATAGGGAATTTGAATGTCCTCAATGCCAAGGATGGACATATAGGAGGAATGAAGGCCAGGCCAAAGTTGCACATGTAGATGAAGATTCTAGATAATCAAATTTTGAAGATGTTGAAAGAGGAGAAACTTTGATTAACAAAAGAGTCATGTTGAGTGGTGAGAATGAACCTGGACAAAGGAGGAGCCTATTTCGTACCAGGTGCAAGTGTGAGGGTAAGTGTTGTGATATGATTATTGATAGTGTTAGTACTGATAATTTGGTTTTAGAAGAGATGGTGACAAAGTTGAAGCTCAAGAGATAGAAACACCCACATCCATATTGGATTTCCTGGGTGCAGGATGACCACAAGGTCATGGTCAGTGAACAGTGCCTGGTAAAGTTCAAGACCGGTGGGTACCAAGATGAGGTACTATGTGATATCATATCTATGGATGCATGTCATATGTTATTGGGTAGACCATGGCAGTTTGATAGATGTGTTGTACATGATGGTCGTGTGAATACCTATTCCCTGACAAAGGATGGAGTGTGACATAAGCTAAAGCCATTGAAGGAGACCGAAGAAAAGGTATGTGGTAATGCAAGAATAACATTTATTGATGGAAGAAAATTCCTAGATGGTATCAGGCATGAGCATATGTCTTTTTCTTTAATTCCAAAAGCTGGTAAAGAAGAAGTAGAGGATGTACTTGTAGAGGTTGTAGATTTGTTGAATGAGTTTCAGGATATTGTATCTAATAATGTACCTAATGGATTACCACTGGTAAGCAAGATCAGTCATCAGATGGATTTGATTCCAGGAGCCAGTTTGCCAAACAAGGCAGCACACAAACTAACACTAGCAGAAAGTGAAGAGTTGAAGACAAACTTGAAGTTTAGTTCCTCACATCATCCACAGATTGTATATGGAAGTAGTCCCATAAATGCATTTGAGTTGAGGGAGATAGATAAAGGAGAAATAAGTAGTGTTGAAGCTAAGGATTTTGCAGAACATTTGAAGAACATCTATGAGGAGGTGAGGAAGCATATTACTAAGATGTATGTGCAGTATAAGGCTAAGGCAGATGAGAAAAGGAGGCATAAGGAATTTCAAGTAGGAGATGAAGTCATGGTTCATTTGCGGAAGGAGCGATTTCCAGTTGGTACATATAACAAGTTAAAAATGAAGAAGTTTGGGCCATGTAAGATACTAAAGAAGCATCATTCAAGAAATGCATATGAGGTAGAATTTCCTACTGAGTTGAATATTTCACCAGTGTTTAACATTTCATATTTGATAGAGTATCATGAAGGAGGTGTTGAAGATGAGGTTACAGTAGTGTAGTGGAGTATTCCAGAAACTAGTTTAGATACCAAGGAGATTGAAGACATACTGGATAGTCATGTTGGCAGAAGCACAAGGAATAGGACAAATGAAGAGTATTTGGTCAAATGGAAAGGATGACCTATTGAAGATTCATCATGGCTAACAAAGGAGGAGGTTAACCATCTTGGTTTTCCTCTGCACACCTGAGTCATGACAAGGTCACTTCTCAAATTACCCCAGGTGTCTGATGTAGGAGCATCCTAGGTGTAAGAGCAATCTTGCATCACCCAATAATATTTCTAGTTTCTTTTCAATAAGGGCTATCTTGTGTAGAGCTGCTATTTATGGAAACTTTCTATTTTTAGTAAGTTGTTCATATGATCATGGAATGTTCTGATTTTACATGTGGATGTTCATCTTAGTCATATCAGCCTACCAGTAAAGTTTCATTGCTAGATCAAGTCTAGTTTGGGAGATATTACAAATTTTTAGTATTGGCAATAGGGTACAGAAACTTTGAACTTAGTTTTGAAGGCTTTAGAGGCCCCAGATGAGGTTGAATTTTTAGCTGAATGAAGCTTGCTTAGTTTAGTGTTGTAGAGCTCCCCATGCCCTTTCCGAATTGGGGTCATAATAGTCAATCAGAGCAACTGGTGATGACTTATGGTCTTCGGAAGTCGGGTCACCTGAAATGGCGAAGAATAATTTTTTCTTCAAAATTTATGTTTGGGTTTCAAAAGTTATTTTGAGATGACTTTGATGTAATAAAATGAAAAATAAAATAATTCTAAGTTTGGTCAGCCCTTAGGGCTAAATTTCTGGAACCTTCTCGGGTGGTGGAAATTGCCTATATAAAGAAGGCTCCTACTGTTGTCTTAGGAAGTTCGGGATAGTTCTGGGTAGTAGATCTGGGTATTGATTCGAAGCTTTGTCCTACAGAATATTGTAAGGGAATGCCCATGTGGCTTTGCATATTGTAATTCTGAAATTTTGTAAGTCCACATTTGTGGAGATAATAAGAAGCCAATTTTCTATTCTTGCATATTGTTGTTGTTTCTCTATTTCTGTTATGTGTTTGTGGTATTAAGGGGAGCACCCTTCATCAATTGTTGTCAAGTTTAACACTTGACACAACTAGTTTGGATTCATGGGGAGAAGAAGACCTGATCAAGATCAGTGTCTTAGCAATGGAGAAAGCCAAAGAGAAACAAGTAATGAGAAACCCACTGTTTGTTGAATCAATCAACATATTGAATAGTCTATTGCCTTAAGACAAGAAAGTGTCTAAGGTACATTCAGTTGATGATGTTAGAAACATCCTCAAAGTCTTCAAAAAAAAAAATTCTACCTTGGAAGAGTCAGCATCTCAAGTTGTAGAAGAAAACTATCAGAAGAAGAGACTGAGTGAACTGGTCAGTAACTTTGAAATTGACCTAAGTTCTCTAAAAGCTGGTCAAGCATCTTTGAAGTAGTTTGTAGCAAATGGAAGGAAGATCATTGCAGATTGTATGGATCAGGACAAGTTAACTGATGACCACTTCAAGAAGATACAAGAGGCAAAAGCTATGATAGAGAAAGTAAAGAAATTAGTGAAAGACCCATCCACTGATATAAATATGTGCAATAATGTATATCAAGGACAAATTGACAAGATTGAGAAGGTAGAAAAGGAGATGTCAAAGATAAGGGCTAGGCAAATTCAGCTTAGAAATGCTCTTGCACCCTCACTAGATATACTTAATCAGAATATCAAGGAGATCGATGCCACCATGGTGACATATGATCAAGGTCCTAGCATAGACTTGGAGAAGATGGAGAACCTACAAGATGCTCTATGCACCCATCTCTAGATTGTTAATTCATTAATCACATTTTGGAAGAAAGAGATCCAAAACTTACAGATAACATATCTGGATGTTATCTCACTGTAAGTATTTGTAGATATAGTTTTGAAGCACCTTTTTCATTAGTGTCAAAGGGTGAGTATGTATATAATATGGAGTTTTAGATATATAAAGAAGATGTATAGTAAATAATATAAGGAGATATAAGATTATAAGGGAGATATAAGATAGAATATAACAAAAGTTTTTTGTATAAGAGAATAGTTAGTAACTATGTCGTATTCCTTTGTTTCCATCAATGAAAAAGGGGGAGATTGTTGGAAAGTTGAATACACTGGTGTATACAACTAGATATAGTGTTTTCATTATGGAAACAAAGTCATATAGTTTTTTAGAGTCAGCGCACTTGATGAGAAGATCAGAAATTGGCTAACTATTGAAGACTAGATAGTATATAGAGTACCCAAAACTCAGAGCATCAGTGCACATGTGTACGACCAAGTTATCATATGCGACCTAGAAGATAATTTGGTTAGATTCTATTCATGTTTATTCTATGAGTGCATGATCAGATATGTAGGTATGACAAAGTTACAGACAATTAAAGTTACACAACCAGTGTGTGCCAGAGAAGAATAGAGTAAGCAGACGACTGATGGCATTTTGATTTACAGTTATATTATTATGTTGTAAAGGCCATGCACCTATTGTAATTAGGTTTTTGACATATAATTATGTTTTTTTGTAAGCACACTTGAGCCAATTCAATTGGAAGCATTGTATGTAATCAGTTAAAGGGCTGACCTAGTTGTTTGTTTTGTATGCACATATAAATATGAGATGTGCCCATTGTAATTAGTATGAGAGTTGTTATAGAGTTGAGAGAAGAAGAGTACAAGTATGCAAAGATTTGATAAGATGTATTAAAGCTTTGCAAGAGCTCAAAGCATCAACGCATCAAAGGAACTAATCAAACAAGCAGTGTCACAGTTACAATTCATCCAGCAGATATAGTGTGTATTTAAGATCAAAAGGTTGCAACCTTCACCACTTGAGCAGTGAGCTCTAGGACAATGCATCCACACCCCTAACAGGGTTTATTGTAAAAGACTCCTAACAGGGTCTGACCCTTGACAAGGTCTACTGTACTAAACATATTGTAAAGCAACTCCTAACAGGGTTAAGGATCTATTAACAAAGATCATAAAACACTAGTACAGAATATTAGTGGGTGTCAATTCCCATTGGGGTTTTTACCTATTTAGGTTTCCCCGTAACCATATTAGTGTTATGTGTTGATTTCATGTTTCATGTTTATGTGGATGTTCATTTCAATATTTAAGTATTCAAGTTCAGTTTAAGATTAAGTAAAAAGATAAATTACAGTGAACACTGATTAACCCCCCCTCTTAGTGTTCCCATTCCTAACAATTTAGACCCAGGGTCAGACTTGAGGTTGACCTTGACCTAGGTCATGGTTGAGGTTGACCTTGACCCAAAATGTTTACCTTGACCTTGAGGTCAAGAACCTCAAATTCTTAGAGCAGGATACCAATGACAGGCAGGAAAGAAGTGGAAAATAGGGCAGGAAATGGGAAGAAGCCAGATCCAAGTCAAAGACCCATTCAAGGCATTTGACATGACTCCAAACCACTTACTCAGAGGGATAAACTATTCCTAAATGGAATTTCTTCCATTTTACAATGATACATTTAGTCCCCACTTTAGCAAGAGTATGAACTTGATCAGACTCTTGGTAAAGGAGATCACGAAGAAACAAAAGATCTTATTGAAATCAAAGGGAAAAATAAATTCTCAAGCCCCCAAGGACTCAATTCTTCATGAACCCCAAGATTACAATAAGAGAGACATCACTAGAAAAAATAGAGAAGAGGGTGTGATTACCTCGCCCAATGAGAACTTATGTTCCATTGTGAATCAAATAAGGAAACAATGCAATTGGAAAGATGGAGTTGACCCACCTAGTGAATGTGGCTACTCACTTGTCAACCCATCAAGGATTCACCCTCAGGAATATTCTATTCCAAAAGAGAAAAGCCAAAACAAGAGAGATCCATTCTTAAGGACACCTCTGACCTTAAGAAATCAAAACTTTGAAAATTGAAACTGGAGGGATCAAGAGATCCTATAAGGTAAAAATCCATGCTTTAAGGATTAGTCTATAATCCATAAAGGGAGAAAAGTTTTGAAAAATATCTTGAAAGTGCATGTGTTCAAAAAGTGAGCAGAGCGTATGCCCCCACATTAAAGTCATTGCTAACACTTTAACAAGAGAAATAGCTTGAACGGAAACATAAACAACTCCATTAATTATGTTTCCACTATGAGATACCCCCACGATAAGACAAATCAAGGAAAATACCACTTAAACATACAAAGAACACATAAGGGATCTACCTACTATGGGGTCCGTATGATCATAAGATTTTATATATATATATATATATATATATATATATATATATATATATATATATATATATATTATTGCAAATTAATTAACATCATTCCCCAAAGGAATTAGAACTACAATCACAATGGAGGAAATAAAATGCAAGAGTTACAAAGAAGAATCTTTTTGGACAACAACATGGAGACCAAAAAGAATCAATGCTACCAAGTCACAAATCCAAGAGGACTACACAAGGAAAACATTTATGAACAATAGCACAGCTACAACATAAGATGAAAACAACATATAGAAGAATAGAGATACATATAGAGGAATAGTACAAGAAGTTTGATTCCTTTATCACCTTGCACCAACAAAGAAACAAGGGTCGTATAAAATAATCTAACAAACATTTATAAAACACATTACAGGAGAACACAATACAATAGGCAAACACGCAATAAGCTACCATTAAGGACAAGACAATCAAGTGTGTCTCCTTCTCTCCCCATCTTGATCTATATCATTTAGGGAAGGTGGGCAACTCACAAGAGGGACTATATCCAACATAATAGGAATAATAGCTAGTTCCAAACATAGATCCTCTTGAAAATTGTGATGTTTGATACTAGGTGTAATTATCAATTATGTTGAAAGCATATTAGGTAACTCACTATCAATGTTAATAGTCTCATATTCATCATTAGCATCATTAGGATCATCAAGAGCATCTTCTACATCAAGATTAATGAAAATAGAATCTAAGATACAAATAGAATCATCATAACCATTCATCTTAATATAATTATTAATATTAACTTCCTCTAACACATCTGGCATAGGCTGTTTAAAAGAAGGTAAAGAACTTTGAAGGATAGAGGCATGGGCCTTATCTTTAGCCTAGCACTTCTTACGACATTCATTGGCAGATCGGTTACATTTTTTCTTGTTTGAAATATGTTGAGAACTAGGAGGAACAACCATCAGTTCCTTCATAGGTTCTATAGGAGAATTATTAGGATTCTCAGTAGGTTGAAAAGCAACACTAGAAGCTTGATTAATAGAACTAGAAGCAATGGATAAAGGAGGTATAGAATGCATAGGCAAGAGACTATGGTTAAGATCCATCTGAGGCATGCTTAACTCAATAATCTTGTGATGTTTATAGGCTTGATATGAGTGAAAATGGTTATCAGGTCGAGAAGGAAATGAATTAGGTAATGAAGGCCAAAAGAAGTCAAGGGTAGCACAATTCCTAGGCCTAGAAGGTTGATATAAAATATGCTTAATTGTCTTCACTTCTTCATCATGAATGAATTTAATACACTTATGGATAGGAGAAGCAACGGAATGCATGGAATTCAACAAAGGCAAACCAAGTTTAACTTGAAACTAATCAGAAGTAGGGACAACAATGAAAGTAGTGTCCACAAATTTACCACAAAGTTCAACATGAAAGTTAATAGAACCAAATGATGGATAGAGAAAACCATTACAAGTTTGAATCCACAAATTAGATATATCATAACAATAACATTGTAAGTTTTTCATAAAAAGGTTTTCTTCAATAATGACATTAACTAAGGATGTAGGATCAATAAGAAAACCATGTGTATGTATCTTAGAAATCATAGCATGAATGTAGAGGGGACCTTCAGGAGCTTTAATAGTCTCAGAATCATCAAAGGCGATCAAGAGTTACCTAGGTTTTTTATTCTTAGGTTGATGTCTAGGTTTAGGTTGAGGTTTTGGTGGAACTTGAGGTTGAGGTTGAGATTGAGGCTCGAGTGGAGATACAAGTTGAGACAAAACAACATGCTCCACATGGTTAACAATATGGTTAAAAATGGTATTAGTCTCATGTGTAGGAAAAGGATTAATATATATTTGGAGAGTTTGATTAGGAGGAGAGGCAAATTTGTTCCCACTACCATCAAAATTATCAATAGATAAAGCATTAGAATCAATTAAATCTTGAACCTTATGTTTTAGAGAATAACACTTCTCAGTATCATGGCTAATCTAATGATGGTATTGACAAAAGGCTATGGGATCAAAGGATTTGGATGTCATCGTAGTAGGTAAAGAGGTTGAATAGGAGACAAAGTAATCATATTAGCATTCAAAAATTTACTCATAATAGAATGTAAATATTCAGAAAGAGGAGTAAATGTATGATTCAAAAAAAAAATAGTGGATGTAGAAGTGGCATTGTTGGATGCAACAACAACTTGATCAACAACTGCATTTTCTTGTTTATTTATCTTGACATAGTTGTTAGGTTTTTGAAACTTGTTAGGATTTGGAGCAGCATCACTTTGATCAATTGGAACAGGAGCCATTGGACTGGTGCTCTCAAATTGACTCACTTTTAATTGATAATGATTAAGCACCATACAAAGTGTTTGCAAAGAGGTAAATTCAGTAAGCAAAATCTTATCTCTAATATCCTTTTATAAATTTGAAATAAACATATGTTGAATATCAATATCAAGAACAAGATAAGAAATTTGAGCATACAAATGCTTAAATCTACTAATGAGTTCAGTTAATTTTTCTTTAGGATTTTGTTTAAAATGCATCAAATCAATTAAGGACACTTGCAAACCAATTTTATTTTGGAATTGTTGGATAAAGGCATTAGCATGTTTTGTAAAATAATCAATAGAATAAGGAAGCAAGGAACAATACCATTGCAAGGCCTTATCACAAAAAGTTCTAGCAAACAACTTGGCTAAAATCCTATGGTCATGAGCCTAGTCACTACAAAGTATTTGAAATGTTTTAACATGAGTGATAGGTTCTCCCTTACCATTATAATTCTCAAGACGAGGCATATCGGCTTGTTGAGGAACAAGAGCACAAATAATGTCTAGGGACAAAGGACTACCCATGTCACATGTAGGAATACTAAATTTGGATTGAGTTAAGGACACAAGTTTTTGTTGTAAAGAGGACACAGTTTGAGCTAGACTAATGATTGTGGAATCATTAGAAGACATAGGAGTCATAGAAACATTAGAAACACTAGGGAAAGTGTAGGAAGCAATTGTAATAGAAGACACAACTGGTGGAACACTTGGAACCACAGTTGGAAGAGGGTTGGAATAGGTAAAAGGAACACTATGATAAGAAGGTTGTGAGGTAGGTAGAGATAATGGTGGAACACTCATGGGAAGAGATGGAATAGATATAGTCACTAAATGAGGAGTATAAGTAGGAATGGTAGGTAAAGGAATGGAAGAAGGTTCCACACTAGTGACACAAGTAGTGAATCCTAGTTCTTGAGCTTCTTGAGCTAAAGGTTTAACATTTAAATGCACAAGATGAGTGATACTATGCAAGAGATTAACACCTTGATCACTATCCTGAAGAAATTTCTTAACAACCTCTATAGCTTGAATAGATGTTGATTATGGTTTTCTTGAATAATCCAATTTCCCATTTTATCAAGTTCAATTGAAAGTTTTTGGACTTGTTCAGGAAGAACTCTTAAAGCATCATCCTCATCATGAGATGAATGAGAAGAGTTATTCTCTATAGTAGGATTGGAATCATGAGTGATCAAATTGTCATCTAGGATCCTAAGGAAAGGAGAGGAAGACTCGAGATCAAATGAACCCATAAATCTATGACTTCTTCTAACCAAGATATTATAAGTAGGACTAGAGGTAGTAAAGCTCATATACCAATGCAATGCAAATTAACTAAATTAGGAAAAATACAAGGCATGAAAAAATGAATTTTATTTTATTTTATTTTTGAAACGTAAATGAAAGCACATAAAAGAAGGCTAATCTATTATACATGAAAGATCTAACACCATAAAATAAAGAGTTGTCTATCGAAGGTTCGCCAAAAATGTAATAATGTAAAAAAGATGAATGATGATAATGATGTTAATGTATATGTATGGTTCTAAAATGATGGAATGAGATATGAAAATGAATTGAAGACAAATACTAACCTCAAAGTATAGCAGATCTGGAAATTACTATTTTCTAGTGTCTATACTGAATTTCTAGAAATTTTGCAACTGGATCTGGGCTGGAAACATAAAGACATAGAAAACTCAGAAATATTTTTCTTTTCTAAGGTTGACCTTGAGCCAAATTAAGGTTGACCTTGACCCTTTATGTCAACCTTGACCTACACTACTCCGACGGAAATTTTGTTCGTGGATCTTGAAAGTTTTCCGAAAAGGTTATCCGAATATGCTTTGTAATTTGTTGTTCTACACCTGTTCCTACAAGAAAAAAGGGTTTTGTTATTTGTATCAAGGGTTTTCCTTGGTCAAACCACTATTTTGGAATTAACCTTGAAATATAATTGAAATTGCAATAATAAACAAAGTAAATGGAACCATTCACCTTGCTTACGTTCAAACCCTTTGGAGGATATGAATCCTTGAATCCACAAGTATGGATGCTACAAATGAGTGTACAAAAGGATGTAGGATTTCTCAAATCAATTTTCTTTAGATCTTCAACACCATTCTTGAATGGATCTTGGAATTGGAAGGAGCTTGAATGGACATGAATGGAGAAATCGTCAACAAGAGGGCTCCATAGAGCTTGAATCCTTCAATGGCTACCGATGGATCTCCTTGATGAATTGAATGGTTGAAGGCTTGAATTCTTGAATGCTTTCTTTCTTTGTCTTGATGGATATTTTATTCTTGATCAATACTTGATCTTGATTGCTCATGGACTTGATGGATACTTGATGGAGAAAATGAGAGGAGAAGGCTTCCTTATATACTAGTTTAGGGCACAAACTTATAGAGAGGCCGACATAGGGGAAATAAATTACCATTAAGCCTATACCCCTAGAAATGGACCTAAATTAAATATATTTTAAGATTTTACCATTTCAAAGCCCGAAACAACCGACCCGGAAGTGGGAAATAAATCTTTTTGAAACCTGACATCTGGAAACCCTTGAATTTTTAAATTGTTAGAAAGTAATGTCCACCAAGATAACTAAGAGGGTGGGGTGAATGAGTTATCAGATAATAAAAAAATTTATTACCTTTTTTATATTTCAAACATGTAATCAATATAAGCAACAACCATAGAATGATAAACATACACAACTACACAATAACAAAAGATATGTTAACTAGGGAACCTCTTGATTAGAGAGTAAACCCCGATGGGAATGATGCCCACAAAAGATGCACTAATATGAAAATTCCTTGTGAGAGGATGGAATCTGTTAAGAGCCTTATGAAATACATTTAGTACATATGAGTCCATGTTAGGAGACTTTGAATCCCTATTAAAAGAATATAACCCGGTTAAGAGTTATGGAAGACAAAAAGACCCACTATCCAAACATCTTCAAGGGAAAGATCACTGAACACACTATCCAACTAATCTTTGTATTATCCAAATAGAATTATACCAATAAATACTTTTCTCAACAACTTATATTTTCTCTTTTTCTTGTGCCAAACCACACCAACTGCTTCATGAGATCTCAATACCAGATCTATGCAATTCGCATATCCTCTTACAACATATATTGCTCAATTTCACAATTCACATCTATATCTCATCATATTCCATATCTCACAATCAAGGAAAAAAATTGTTCCTTTATACCACACTCAAATAATTACAAATGAGTCATCCAACAAGGCTTAACCAAATACAAAATATAAACCTTCACACGTTACATAATCATCCTCTATTACATAAAATCGTCAGCTTCAAAACAAAATAATTCTTCACACGTGTGAGCTCTTACCATGTTGTCTCATCTCTAGGTCACTAAAAAAATGTCTTCATCAACTGTAAAACTTCACATGCCCAAATTCTATCTTGATTATGAGATATCATCCAATTATCGCAAGCTTCTTCTCAGGAACACTTTCTAAATACTGCTTCCATTAAATTATACATAACTATCATGAATAATAGAATTTTCATATGCGCTCTAGACCATAATCTCATTACACAATGTAGAATATATCCCCAACTTTTCATATCTGGATCTGCAATACTCCACATGTGCTAATTCAAACACTATCTACTTCTCTTCTATTCTCTAATAGATCACTACATTGACATCAATGATAATCACAATCATGAATGCAACATACAACTTCTACAGAATGACTCCAAATACTCCCCCATAGGATATATTCAAAATTCATTACTAATAATCTCCCCCATTGGCATTGATGGAAACATAGATGAAAAAACATCCAAGTTCCATAAATACCAAATTGCAACACTACTTCTTTGAAATATTTTCAAATCCTCTTCATCAATCAAATCTTACAGGTTTTTCCATTTTTTATTACTTCATCTCCTCCAACAGATGTTTTTCATGTATCTTTCTCCCCCATTGACATCAATGATATATAAAGCATCACTATGTCAACAAAAACCTCAATGTTAAAAGACACATTTCAAAAAACACATTCACAAGAGTCCTTTATGACTCAGCTCAAAACACACATATTCCCCCATAGAGGAAGTACCAGCATACAGTCCAGAAAAGATAGAGATCATATACCACTAGACTGATGCAACAATCTGCATCACTTCTCAAAAGTAGGCTATGACATAACCCCAAGCATACCTCTCAAATACTCAAATGTATCCTTAGGTAAGGGCTTTGTAAATATATCTGCAATCTACTCTTTTGTACTTATATACTCAAGTCTAAGTTCTTTCTCTACAACTTTCTCTCTTACAACATGATACTTGATTTCTATATGCTTTGTCTTAGACTGCAATACAGGATTCTTCAACATACTTGTTATATTGGTGTTATCACAGTGTATAACAATAGGCTCATCAAATTTAATTCCAATATCCTTTAGCATTTGTTTCATCCATATTATCTAATTACAATTGTTTGCTTCTACTACATATTCTACTTTTGCTATGCTCTGTGAAATACAATTATGTTTCTTACTTAACCAAGAAACCAATCTTCCTCCAAGGAAAAATGCTCCACCACTTGTACTCTTTTTTTATCAATACTACCTCCCCAATTTGCATCTTCGTCACTTCTAGGATCGAACTTTCTAATATCATCATCTCTCTTAATATAATACTTACTTCCAAAAATTCTAAAATACTTAACTAATGGCACATGTCCAAACCATAATTCATAAGGTGTCTTGTTTTTGTCTGCTCTGATTTGTACTATGTTCATTGTATACACTATTGTATACCTTACTTCTCTCCATAATATCTTTGCCAAGTCATTTTCAAATAACATATCTCTTGTTGCTTCAGTTACTGATTTGTTTCTTCTTTCTGCAATACCATTATGTTCAGGTGTTCTAGGGGCCAAAAGTTGTCTCTTAATACCATTCACTTCACAAAAGGTATTAAATTATTTCAAAGTAAATTCTCCACCTCTATTAAACCTTAAACATTTAATCTTCATTCCAAATTCATTCTCAACTTTGTTCTTAATCAATTTAAATTTATCAAATGCTTCAAATTTTTCTTTAAGAAATACAATCCACATCATTCTTGTAAAATCATTAATAAGAATCATAAAGTACCTTAACCCATAGAATCCTCTAGTCCTTGTCGGACTACTCAAATTTGTATGAAAAACTTCCAACTTATCTAATGTAGTGAACTTCTTACTAGGAAATAAACTTCTCTTCTACTTAGCCATAACACATTCTTTACAAATCATGTTATTAGGTTTCATAATCTTATGCAAATATCTTACTACAAATGTAGTACTAACATTCACAATGTTATCAAAGTTTATATGACAAAACCTTCCCTTCCATAACCAACTGTCATCAATTTTAGTAATCAAACATGTCATCTCAATAGGATTCAACTGAAATACATTACCTCTGGTTATTGATCCAGTTCCAATCAAATTATCATCCTTATCCTTGATCATACAAGTTTTCTTAGTAAACCAAACTTGATATCCCTTATCAACTAATTTTCCAACACTCAAAAGATTATGTTTCAATCCATCCACAAAATAAACATCACCAGTGTTAGTCTTTCCATCAAGAGTAATAGATCCTATTCCTTTTATCAAACAAGGTGCATTGTTTCCAACTCGAACAACTGCTCCATCATAGTTGTTAAACTTTATAAATTTCTTCATATCTCCAGTCATATGATGTGAACAACCACTATCTATGATCCAATTAGTTTTCTTTTCTACTTGGAAAACTAAAGCTTCTTCTTCTCTAACTTCAATTTCAAAAATTTCTTCCTTTATTGCTACAAATCCTATATCATCATTCTCATTATCACTTTCACTTAAGAATTTCCTAACACTAGCCTCAAGTTCTTCATCATTAGCATAGTAACATTCTTTATATCTTCTAGGTTTAAAGTTCTTATACTTATTTACTCTCTTAGAGAATTTGGATGCAAAATTACCATATTCTTGACAAGTCCAACATTTAAATATTTACTTACCTTCTGGTTCTCTTTTCACAAGCAAGGAAATTCCTTCCTCAATATTTATATCTTCTTCAGTCTTAGATCTATTGCAACTAGCATAATCTACATTGACACAAATACTTCTTGATAAAGTAGGGCGAACACTAAGTGCATTGAATGTTGTCTCAAGCCTATCATTGTCACTTCTAATCTTCCAAGAAGAGTTTCTCTGGTAAATTCTCAGTACAAGGTATAAATTGTTCAGTCATTTGTGTCATCTACTTAAATATAGGGGTTAATGTCTTTCAAATATTCCATATCACTTCATCCTCAGTCTTGTTACCTTCACAAGCTTTGATACTTGCAATAATCTCTGATATCCTACCAATATAACTTCTAATAGATTCATCTTCCATCATTTTATATCTTCAAATAAACATATCCAATTCTATAATCTGACTCTTTTTTCATGTACATCACCTTCAAAAGTAGATTGTAAAGATAACCAAATTTCATGAGATGTCCTTAGAGTTTTTACCTAACTGTATTCATTTTCTAAAATTTCTAACAAAAGTGCTTCTCTCAAAAGTATGTTACACATGAATAGATCGGTCTCCATATCAATACATTCTTCAATTTTGTCTTCTTCAATGATAGTCTTCTCATTCTTTATGATTAACCAGTATAATGTTCCTAAAAATAACAAATGTGTCTTCATCTTCTCTTTCTAGCTGTCATAGTTTACTCCATCAAACTTAGGGCTTTCTTTCCTAAAATGAGTCACCATAGATCTCCTTAAGTTGTTAAACTTTTCCTTCAAGGACCTGCCACTCTCATGCTAATTGTTAGAAAGTAATGTCCACCAAGATAATTGAGAGGCAGGGTGAATTAGATATCAGATAATAACAAATTTTATTACCTTTGTTAGATTTCAACCCTCTAATCAATATAAGAAACAACCATAGAAAGATAAACATACACAACTACATAATAACACAAGATATGTTAACTAGGGTGTTAAGATATAGCTTCATTCGTATTAATATATATATGTGTGTGTGTGTGTGTGTGTGTGTATTGATACTTTATTATAATGAAGAAGTTGTAATAAATATTATATTATATTCTTATCATTATTATATTACTAATATAGTAATGATAATATTATAATACATGATATATATTAGTAATATAGTAATGGTAATATTATTGCATTATCGAAATGAACGATGAACTACATTATCGAATTGTATACATTGTCGACTGCTATATATCATATTGTATACATTGCTGACTGCTATGTTTGTGTTGGCTTACGTTAACAGTTGCTTACATTAACATAGCGACTATGTTTATTATTATATGCACCATTTCATTTTTTATGATATGCATTGTTTCATTTGTGAGGGTCACGATCCTTTGGATGTGACCACTTACTAATCTATATATTGTGTGCAGTGAGGTTTCGAACACAATCAATTACAACTTGCATTGTTGTTCTCCCCTCACTGCATACAATAATATATGCATTCAAATTAAAACAGAGATAATCATATATATATCAGCATTAAAGTAAATAACATTACTGAATATATTAACAGTGAATATATTCCCAAAGATCTGATTTCCTAACATGGTATCAGAGCAGGGTTAAAGGGAATAAAATTCTGAATTATTATTTGATTGAATACAAAAAGAAAGATATTATTTAAAGAAGGGGGATCCATTCACAAATTATTAAAAATGACCACTGGAATCAGGATGGAAGACAGATTGGAAGGAGCATCAAATTTTCTATCATGGAAAATTAGAATCACTACACTATTGCAAGAAATGGAATTAGAATCTTTCATAGAAGTGGAAAAAGAAATGCCTACAGATGAAGCAGAGAAAACAACTTGGAAAAGGAGGAACGAGAAAGCCAAGAAATTAATTGTTGATTCAGTTAAAGACTCTATTCTCCCAAGTATACCAAGATTAACAACAGCATATGAGGTTTTCAAGAAAATTCAAGAAATGTATGAGATAAATAATACAAGTCAAATATTAACCTTAAAGGAACAATTATTGACCATAAAAATGAATAAAGGGGAAACAGTTACATCTTATTTTCTAAGAATTGCTGAAATATGAGATCAACTATTTTCAATTGGTAACGTTATAGAAGACATGGAATTATCTCTAATAGCACTAAGGGGATTACCAACATCATGGGAGAATTTTATTCAATGCATAAGCACACATCCACCTCTACCAAAATTTGATCAACTTAAGAACGACTGTACTCAAGAAGAATCAAGACTTATTACTAGAGGAATAGGTCTAAAGAAAGAGGGAGAAACACAAGCACTCAACACAAAGTCGCACAACAAAAAGTGAAAATCATTTAAAAGAAAGAGGGGATTCAAAAGAGATTTTTCTAAAATCCAATGTTACAAATGTGATAAATATGGGCACACTCATCGACATTGTCCTGAAAGGCAAAAGACTCAAGCCACCGTAGCTGAAACAAAAGAAATTCCACTCTTCTTTATAGCTCTCTCAAGTGAACTAAATTCCAATAATAGAACTTGGATAATTGATAGTGGTGCATCAAGACATATAACCAGATTCAAAAATTAGTTTGAGAGACTTGAAAATTATTCAACTGAAGAAGTGACTATTGGGGATAACTCCACCTACCCAGTGAAAGGAATAGGGACCTGTATCATAAAGATAAAGAATGGAGTATCTCTACAACTAAAATATTTTCTATTTGTACTTGGAATCAAAAGAAACTTAGTCTCTATATCAGGACTAGTAGACAAAGGATTTCGGGTCACCTTTAATGAAGACAAAGTTCTATTATGGCCTAAGAATTCAAATATGAAGAATGCTACAATCATAGGGACAAGAGATGGTAGTCTTTATAAAATATGTAATCATCAAAAATCTGCACTAACTCATGAAATCACAAATCACAATGAATTACGGCATAAGAGGTTGGGACATCTAAGGTATAATGCTCTACCTTTAATAAACAAGATTACTACGGGTCTTCCACACTTTAAAAATAATCATCCTAGCATTTGCAAAGGTTGTGCACTAGGAAAGAATATAAAAGGGTCTTTCCCTACAAGTGAGAACAAATCCAAAGTAATCTTAGAATTAATTCATACTGATTAATGTGGACCCATGTCAACACCGTCATTAACAGGATCACTATACCATATTATTTTTGTTGACGACTATTCTCGAAAAACTTGGATATACTTTCTTAAGGTTAACAAATCAAGTGAGGTACTATCTAAATTCAAAGAATTTAAAGCGTTAGTAGAAAATCAAACAGATAAAAGAATAAAAGTATTAAGATCAGATAATGGAGGTGAATACAAATCTAACATATTTAAAGAATTTTGTAATTTTGTTGGGATTAAGAGGGAGTATATTATACCATATAATCCTCAATAGAACGGAGTAGTAGAAAGAAAGAACAGATCCATAATCGAAGCAGCAAAAGCCATGATGCTCGATCAAAACCTTCATACTTCTTTTTGGGTAGAAGCTTCAAATACAGCAGTATATATTCAAAATTAGTGTCCACACTCCATATTAGAGAACATAACACCAGAAGAAGCATTTACAGGGACCAAACTAGACCTAAGTCATCTTAGGATATTTGGATGTCTCGTATACATTCATGTACCTAAAGAGAAGAGGACTAAACTAGAACCATCAGGTAAGAGAGGCATACTTGTTGGTTATAGTGAAAACACAAAAGGGTATCGAATCTATATTCTAGGACAAAAATCTGTTGAGATGAGTAGAGATGTAAAATTTGTTGAAAATAACACATTTAAAAACCTTGAAGAAGATAACATCCTAGAGATAGAAGAAGATCTCACTGCTAAAATTGAGAGGGAGGATATAGAAGAACCTGAATCTCCTATCATTGAAAATGAGAATACTAATGTAATCAATGGTAAGAAAAGGCCATTATGGGCAAGGCAAATAATTAAAGAAAATAATGTATAACCTAATGAAATATCTCATGAGAGTAAAAGGACAAGAACTCAAAAATGTTATGCAGCTTTTATAATAGAAATCAATAAATCAGAACCATCAAATCCAAAGGAGGCATTATCTAATCAAGCATGGAGAGAGGCAATGATTGAAGAATATCAATCTATAATAAAGAATGATGTCTGGGACATAGTACCTAGACTTAAAAATAAAACTGTTGTCTCTTCTAGATGCCTATTCAAAACTAAATATGCTCCTGATGAAAGTATTGAGAAGCATAAAGCTTGGTTTGTTGCTAGAGGATTCTCACAGAAAGTAGGTATTGATTATGAAGAAACATTTTCCCCTGTAGCTTGGTATACATCAGTCAGAACCATTATTGCTATAGAAGCATCTAAAGGGTGGAAGATACACCAGATGGATGTGAAAATGGCATTCCTAAATGGCACCATTGAAGAAGAAGTATACTTAGAGCAGCTAGAAGGTTTCATTATACATGATGCATCAAAATATGTTTGCAAACTCAAGAAAGCACTATATGGGTTGAAACAAGCTCCCAGAGCTTGGTATGAAAGGATAAACAACTATCTTTCAAAATTAAGATACTCCAAAAATGATGCAGATCCTAACATTTACTTTAAGATAACAAATGGCAACATGGTTATTTGAGTTCTTTATGTAGATGATCTTTTAATAATAGGAGAAGATCATCTTATTGCAAAATGTAAGCAAGAACTCACTGCTGAATTTGACATGAAAGATCTAGGACTCTTACATTATTTCTTAGGGTTGGAAGTGTTTCAAAAGGAAGGCTATATTCTGCTAAATCAAAAAAAATACACTATTGATATTCTAACCAGGTTTGGAATGATGGAATGTAAGCCTTTATCCACACCTATGGAAACAAATTTGCACAAACTCAAAGTTGAAGCAAAAGAGTCTAAACCCTCTGATCCTACATTGTATAGAGAAATTGTTGGCTCTCTTATGCACTTGGTGAACACTAGACCTGACATCTATTATGCAACCAATGTTGTGAGTCACTTTATGTGTGAGCCCAAGGAAATACACTTAATGGCAACTAAGCATATCTTGAGATATCTATGAATGTTGTGAGTCACTTTATGTGTGAGCCCAAGGAAATACACTTAATGGCAACTAAGCATATCTTGAGATATCTATGAGGCTCTATTGGATTTGGGCTAAAGTATGAAAAGGTAGAAATCAATCTTCAAGGGTATTCTGATTCTAATTGGGTTGGAAGTACTACCGATCAAAAAAGCACTACAGGGTGTTGTTTCAGTCTTGGTTCGGCTATGATCTCTTGGTTTAGTCAAAAATAGTCAGTAGTAGCATTAAGCTCCACTAAAGCTAAATATATGGCAGCATCCATGGGAGCACGTGAAGCAGTATGGTTAAGAAAGCTATTATTTGGATTGTTTGGAAAACCTCTAGATCCAACTGTGATTCATTGTGACAATCAAAGTTGTATCAAGTTATCTGTTAATCCAATTTTTCATAACAGCTCCAAACATATTGAGATTCCATATCATTACATAAGAGACATGGTAGAGAGAAATATCATAACGCTAGAGTACATTAGTACTGAAGAATAGAGTGCTAATATTTTCACTAAGCCACTGGCAAAGCTGAAGATAGAATACTTCAGAAACAAACTTGGCATGATCAAGGTTTGATGTATGGTTTAAACCCCTCTTATTTATAAGTTTTTTATTCATGAATAAATATAAAAAAATATGTATATTGCAATATTGTGTAAATGATCATTTGTGTGTGGGTTAACATTTCAAGGTGACGATCTTGGTTAACCAAAGTGTCAAGATAGACTACTTAATTGTGTGTCCTGATTGTGCGGAGATCTTGACTCTTGTTATTACTAGATGTGTAATAACAAAACCATATCATGATAGACTACTTAATTATGTGTCCCGACTGTGCGGAGATCGTGATATTCAAGTCTATACTCATGATGAGACTACATTAATTTGTATGTCCTAAAGTGTGAATGTCATGATAGACTTTTGATGCTTAATACTCACTCGCTAAGAGGGAGTGTTAAGATATAGCTTCATTCATATTAATATATATATGTGTGTGTGTGTGTGTGTGTGTATTGATACTTTATTATAATGAAGTTGTAATAAATATTATATTATATTATTATTATTATTATATTACTAATATAGTAATGATAATATTATAATACATGATATATATTATATTATCATTACTATATTAGTAATATAGTAATGGTAATATTATTGCATTATCGAAATGAACGATGAACTACATTATCGAATTGTATACATTGCCGACTGCTATATATCATATTGTATACATTGTCGACTGCTATGTTTGTGTCAGCTTATGTTAACAGTCGCTTACATTAACATAGCGACTGTGTTTATTATTATATGCACCATTTCATTATTTATGATATGCGTTGTTTCATTTGTGAGGGTCACGATCCTTTGGATGTGACCACTTACTTATATATATATATATATATATATATATATATATATATATATATATATATATATATATATATATATATATATATATATATATATATATATATATTGTGTGCAGTGAGGGTTCGAACACAATCAATTACAACCTGCATTGTTGTTCTCCCCTCACTACATACAATAATATATGCATTCAAATTAAAATAGAGATACTCATATATATATCAGCATTAAAGTAAATAACATTACTAAATATATTAACAATGAATATATTCCCAAAGATCTGATTTCCTAACATAGGGAACCTCTTGATCAGAGAGTAAACTCTAGTGGGAATGATGCCCACAAAAGATGCACTAATATGAAAATTCCTTGTGAGAGGATGGACTCTATTAGGAGCCTTATGAAATACATTCAATACATATGAGTCCCTGTTAGGAGACTTTGAATCCCTGTTAAAAGATTCTAACCCAATTAAGAGTTATGGAAGATAGAAGGACCCACTGTCTAGCTAGCTTCAAGTGAAAGATCACTGAACACACTATCCAACTGATCTCTGTATTATCCAAATAGAATAATACCAATAAATACTAATCTCAACAACTTATCTTTTCTCTTCTGCTTGTGCCAAACCTCACCAATTGCTTCACTAGATCTCTACAATTATCATATTCTCTTACAACATATATTGGTCAATTTCATAATTCACATCTATATCTCATCATATTCCATATCTCACAATCAAGGAAAACAATTCTTCCTATATACCACAATCAAATAATTACAAATGAGTCAGCCAATAAGGCTTAACCAAATATAAAATATAAACCCTCACACTTTACATAATTATCCACAATTACATAAAACTGTCAGCTTCAAAAAATAAAATTCTTCACACATGTGACCTCTAACCATGCTATCTCATCTAGGTCACCACCAAAATGTCTTCATCAAATGTATAATTCTGCATGCCCAGATTCTATCCTAATTAGGAGATACCATCCAATTATTGCAAGCCCCTTCTCAGGAACACTGTCTGAATACTGCTTCCACTAAATTATACATAACTTTCATGAATAATAGAATTTATGTATGCACTCTTGACCACAATTTCAATACACAGTGTAGAATAGATCCTCAACTTTGCATATCTTGATTTGTAATACTCTACGTGCGCTAATTCAAACAATGTCTGCTTCTCTGCTATTCTCTAGTAGATCACTGTGTTGACATCAATGACAATCACAGTCATGAATGCAACATACAACTACTACAGAATGACTCCAAATACTCCCCCATAGGATATATTCAGCATTCATTCCTAACAAAAATTTAGGCCCTACGTTAGGATCAAGGTTGACCTTGACCTAGATCAAGGTTGAGGTCGACCTTGACCCAAAAGGTCGACCTTGACCCTGAGGTCAAGAACCTCAAATTCTCATAGAAAGATGCGAGAAATAGGCAAGAAAGAAGTGGAAAATAGGGTAGGATAGGGGAAAAAGCTAGATCCAATTCAAAGACCCATTCGAGGTGTTTGACATGACCCCAAACCACTTACTTAGAGGGCTAAACTAGTCCTAAATGGAAGTGCTTTCATTTTTCAATGATACAATAACTGCCAAAACTTGACCCAATACCTAATAACTACAATCCCTAAAACCATGTTTATTTACCATTATTTCTACTAGTTTCACAAAAATTCTTCTATCGCAAACACTTCCCATTGACTTTTCTTCTCTACATGCAACCAGGGCTTGGGTCAAGTAGAAAAAAATGAGGGATTTCGTCCATCACTCACAAGTAGAGAATAACACATTTTTTTATCATTTGATGTTGCTTGTTAAAAATGTTGCCTAAATGGTTTTTCTATTTGTAATTGAGGGTTTCAATCTATTCTTCTTATTATATTGTGAAATGATTTCCTAGAAATGGCTACAAAAAGTACAATGTCAAAAAGATGATTTCATCTATACTTTAATTATAAAATATTATTGTAGTCATTTTATTTTACGGATACCTATTTGTTCCAACTATTTCTCTAAACTGTAATGAGTGTTCCATTCCATTCTTTTTTTTGTAATATATTGTTGTAAAATGATTGCATGAAATGTCAAAGAAATATGGTAAATTGTCAATAAGATGATTAGAGCTACTAGTTAAATCATGAAAAGTTATTGTAGTCTTTTTCCTTTACTATATCCTATTTGATTCAAGCATTTTTGTATTTTCAGTCAACAGTTTGACTCACTCAATTTTTTTCTAAATCATCCTATGAAATTAATTCATGGACTGTCAAATAAATAGGGTATAATGTGGATAATATGTTATTTTATTCATTTTTTTTTATGGTTTCCCAATGGTTGCAACATTTTTTTTTGTATTCTCTCTAGGATTTGAGTCGATTCATTTTATTTTTATATTTTAATGCTTAATTATTTGAGGGAATATCAAAGAAATAGGGTACATTGTCAATAATATGATCATTGCTGCTAGTTTAAATTTAAAAGTTATTGTATTCTTTTTCTTTTATGGTTTATTGTTTGTTTCAACCATTTTTATGTTTCTAGTCAGGGGTTTTACTAGGACCATTTTTATTACATCATATTGATTAGTAATTGCATGGAATGTCAAATAATTAGGGTCGAATATAGATAATACGATAAAATTTCCTTGTTTAATCATTAAATGTTATTATTTTCATTTTCTTTGGTGGTCTTTTTTTTTTGTTTCAACCCTTTCTCTCTATTCAATAAAGGGTTATTACACTATCAAATTATTACATTGAATATCAAATAAATTGTGTACACTCTCCATAATTTGATTAAATATGATAGTTTATTCATGATTTATTCATGTATGCATTTTCTTTTTTGGCTTCTTTGTTTGAACTCTTTATCTCTATTAAACTAAGGGCTTCATTCATTCCATCAATTTTGATATCATACTATTAAGATAACCTAACCATTGTGGCCCCTAAAACTATGCTTATTTACCATTCTTTCCACTGGTTTCTCAAAAATTCTTCTCCCACAAACACTTACTGCCAACTTGGTTTCTCTGCATGCGATGAGGGTTTCGGTCCACCAATCTGATTTTCTAATCTTACATTGAATGTATGCCTTCTTAATTTGTCATTGAATTATTTTTCACATTGATTCTACTCATTTCCTAACCTTACATTGACTTTATGCATTTTTAAATTGAATATGTTTTTCTTTGTCACACTGATTGTAGTCATTTTCTAAGCATACAATGATTGCATACACTCTTAATTTGACATTGAAATGTTTGTCTCCATAATTATTGTTTCCATTCTTAAGTTGACATTTACTATATGTATTTGTCTTATATTAAATTATGACATTTTAACTTGGAATTTCAAATAAATAGGGGACATTGTCAATAATATGATTACATCTTCTAGTTTACTCATGAAATTAGCTTATTGAATTTATTTAATTTTATAATTTCTTGTTTATTTCAAATATTTCTCTATATTTCAATCATGGCATGTTTCTAAATTATAATGTTTACAATTCCCTTTATTTATTTCTCTTTACTCATTGAATCTATGCATTTCTTTGTAATCATTGATTGTATGCAATTTCAAGCTTACATTGATTGTACACATTCTTAAGCTTACAATAGAAAAATGTATTGTAAGTCTACATTGACTAGATTGTTGGCAAGTGATGTTTTGGGGCACTAGAGATCACTTAAGGGTTGTCATTTATGGAAACACTTATGTTGGAGTGATCACATGTTGAGAAGTTTGTTACTGGAGTCACAATCATGAAAAAGACTAAGTCCATAATCAAGATAGCACAATATAGTGCTATAGTTTTGGTTAGAGATAAAGATGTATGAGGTATTATGGATTGAGAAGTTAACTAAAGTTATTTTGGGATGTATACATGCTTCAGTTAAGAGCGCATGAGTTTTGGTGATTAGATCAGTGGGATACAGTGTTCGGAAGGTATGCGAAGATAGTAAATCAGTATATCAAGTCATATGAACAGTTGCGAAGATCAAGGAGAGTATAGTGGATATGATAATATGCTAAGTCAGGTGAATGAAGTATATTTCTGACACTTGGGTGATATAAGATCACTAACTCCATAATTATCATTTGCATAATTTATTATTATGTTTTTTATGGTATTTGTGAAACCCACTCGATGGAAAATTTTCTATAAGTATAGAGTGCATTTATGAAAGCGACATATGTTGTGATTGTGATAATGAAGCAAGGTTGTGAATCTAAGAGAAGAGATTAGATGTGAGATCAGTAAGAGATAGAGCTATAACCAGAACTATCTAAGCAAGATAAGTGCTTGTATTATTCACATTTTGGAGAACTCTTTTGAGACAGTTGTGATTGTAAGAGAAGTTTGCGCACCATATTTAACTAGGTGTTTTGTATATCCCTAACAAGGTTTTGTATTCCTCTAACAAGGAAATGTATTGTGTAACAATCAGCTCCTAGTAGGGCTAGATCTCCCAACAGGGATACTATATTTTAGTGCATATTTGTGGGTATCATCCCCACTAGGGTTTTCCCTTGGCCAGGGTTTCCTCAAGAAAAAATCATGGTGTCATGAGTAATTTGTTATGCTTATATGTGTTGGAAAAATGGTCAGTGCTCCCCTCGAGATTCATGACATGGCTTAACCACCTCCAGTGTCTTCTATAAGTCTAGTGGTTGTATCAGGCAATAATAGGTCGATCTTTTGGTGCAACAACAACCACTACTTGTAACAAGTGGTATCAAATCTTGGTCATAGGTTTGAATCCCCTCAGGTAATGCTGAGGGGGAGATTGTTGGAAAAATGGTTAGTGCTCCCCTTGGGATTCATGACATGGCTAAACCACCTCCTGTGTCTTCTATAAGTCTAGTGGTTGTATCAGGCATTAACAGGTCGATCTTTTGGTGCAACGACAACCACTACTTGTAACAATATGTTATTTTCATTTCTACATTACTATGGATTATTTATAATTTTTTGAAGTTTAAATCAAAGTTATGTTATATAGATTCACCTCCCCTCTCAGTATTACCTAATCCTAACAATTGGTATCACAACTTTTGGCCCTTGCAGAGAAAGCCTAATAGCTTGAGGGCGATTAGAATGGATTCAAAAATTTTGCAAGAGAACTTTGAAGCTCCACTTGAATATTTGGATAAAGTGAAGGCTAAGAATGGTGAATTAAAATTCAAATTGAAAAGAGCTAAAGGTTTAATCAGAAAAATAAGAGAACAACTTGAGATTACAAAATGTCAAAGACAAGACCTTATGGAGAAGATAAAAGAAGATTCAGACAATGATACATCAGACAAAGTGAAGAAGTTGGAGCAAGAAAAAGAACAAATTAATCTTTTGATGATTAAAGATATACAACATGAAAAGGATGAAAGAAACAAAGTTGAAGAGTAAATGAAAGAAGCTAATATGTAGATAGGATAAATGAAGACTGAACTTGACTAGTAAAAAGATAAATATCAGGAATTGGAGAAGTATAATCAGATCATTAAAGGTGAACTCACTCAAACCAAATTACACATTAAGAAGTTGAACATGAGTAGTGACAAGATTGATGAACAAAGAGAAAGACAAAATCCTAGAGGAGATATGAATGGAGTTGGATTCAATGAAGCATAATGTTCTAAAACTCAAGAAGAAACAAATAAAGAAAAGAATGAAGAAAGACCTACTCATGAAGAACCTAGACAACAGTTCAGACCTTTCAAAGGTAGATGTTTTGGATGCAACAAAGTTGGTCACATGAAAAGAGATTACAGAAGTAAAGGTACCTCAAAACCCTTTACCAGCTACTGTTTTAACTATTATGAATATGGACAAAAGAAAGAAGATTGTAGAAAACTAGATCAGTCTAGGTATAAGAAAGATTATGTCAGAGAAGAAACAACAACCAAGATCACATGTCAAAAATGCAATAAATTTGGGCATACAACAAGGTACTATAAGTTGCAGACTAATCAAGATAGAGGAAGACCACTGACTTTTTACAAATGTAACAATCTATGTCACATTGTGAAGTTTTTCAAATATAATGGAGAGGACAATAGAAGAGGACCAAGAAGATCAAGTGAACCAAGAAGAGAGCCACCTCCTATGGTTATAAGGAAGAATATTGGTGACAGCGGTAAGAGTCTCAATGACTACATGAATGAGTTTGAGAGTCATTTCAAGAAATCAAAGGATGAGAAGATATGGAAAGTAAAATTATTAAACAAGGTAGTGGTTCAAAGATAGACAGTAGATGATACTATGTCTTTGCATGATGATTTCTTTGAGGCATCGACCTAGAGGGCCGCATGGCCTTATGTGGAGCATTGGATACAATGAATAGAATACATCCAACCCATGTATATGTGGAGTAATCTCATGTGAGCTTAGTTATGATGTGTACAGACACTAAGGAGTCTATGCATGAGAGCACATCACTTTGAGATTCATCTTTTGTGTTCACAGGTTTTGTGTTGATTGGACAACATTCTAAGTTGAGCTACCTATGTTTAATGCCCTCACTCAAGTTGCAAAGGATAAAAAGACTTGGAAGATATCATTTATACACCATTTGTTGATCAGTATTTAAGGAGAGAAGAGTTGTGAAGGAGATCGGTCATCTAGTAGAGTGATTGTGTGATCGCGTGAAGCAAGAACCCAAATTTGAGTGAGTTAAAGGTATTTAGAATTATTCTTAGTAAAAAGTTATGGATGCACCAATAGTTCATGATTTCATGGATAGACCTAGGTATAAGTTCAAGAGACATCCTTTTAAATCTTGTGAGGATAATCCGGATGGAGCATTTTCACAAACCCCTATCAGTGTATTGCATGTTGAAGATGTTAGGACATACATACACTACAAGTATGAGATCATTGGGGATGTAAACATATATAGTGAATTGGATAACATGATAGAAGAAGATGGATCAATGGTAGAAGATTTCAAACACCTACAAGATCAATCTATCACTAAGCCAACCCTCCTGACAAAATTCACGGAAGTAGAATGGTTTAAGATTATCCTTAGCAGAGTTCATGATCAGTTTTTTTGGATTAGGGAACAACTTGTGAAAATATGTACACAAATGATAGATGATATAATAGGCCTAGATAATGAAGGATCCCTTCTAGTTTCAAAAAAGAACTTAAGGAAATAGGGAGAAGCCCTAACACATTCTAAGTGGGATATGAGGGTGATGATAGTCAATGACATCTATCAACAAGATGTTAGGTCAGTAGCTATTTTGTTGGGGTACAAGTTATTTTATAACATCAGACCTAATTCAATTATTGCTAGATTTTTTATGATGGCCTATCAGATGGTCAAGGAAAACAAGGAGTATAACCCGTGCGAAGTTCTTGCAAAATAGTTCCTAGAGAATGTGAAATCCATTAAGAAAGATAAATCTAAATAATTTAGCTTTGGATCATTTTTGGTTCACATGTATATACATATCATCCACAAATTCCTTGGCATGCACCCCTGTGTATGGAAGGACAATGTGCCCACTGGAATTCAAATTTCAGAGAGTTATAAGAGATAGGACAAGAATTGGGTTGATGGAAAACTATTTGCATGGACTAAAATACTTCAAAGATAGATGAAGGAGAGATATAGGATACTTGAGAGTTTAGTTAAGAAATATCAAGACACTATGTGTTTCATGGTTGAAACTGATTGTGTTTTCTTTGAGGTAGTAGTATTAAGAAAGAAATGGTGTTATCTTATGGGATATGAAGTTAGTGTAGACATATTAACTATGTATCTAGAACATATTTTGGCAGCAGAGGTAGACCCTACTAAAGAAAGATAGGGAACTTATAGGGAGAAATCAGAGAAGGTAAGAGAAGAATATGAAAAGGTAACAAGGAAAAGGAAAATTAGTAAAATTGTGGAAGATATTACTGTGAAGGTGGGAGTCACTAAGGAGTGGTTGAAAAGTATAAGAAAAAAGATGGAGGCATCTTCTAGCATTGTTATTGATGCACCTATTCCTTTAGAGGAAGAGAAAATAGTAAGTCCTAGTGTTGAAATTTTTTACTTATTAGTTACTCAAGAGGAGGCAGCATAAGAATTTGTGTTGACAATCATCCCTAGGAGATCTACAAGATCTAGAAAATAGGACAATCCAAAATAAAAAGAGGTAGAAGTGAAAAGGAACAAAAATGAGGAAAAGGTAGGTGAAAAAGTTGAAGAAAAAGCAATGCAGAAGGATCCAGAAACCTTGTGGAAGCCTAACCTTAAATAGTTACATAAAAGAGTAATAAAAGATGGAAATTTGAATAAAGTGGATAGATACTATGAGAGATATAGCTCTGAAGATCAAGCTATTATTGAAGACACAATAATTGAATGCTTGTTCATTTTTAAGAAAATCCTATTAGAAACTGAAGCAACCATTCCTAAGGAGCTTTACAATAAGTTAGAGATTAGAAAAAATTTGATGCAATCAGAGGATGAAAACATAAGGAATAAGGCTATTGAGGACATGTTACCTATTGTCTCAAAATAGGAAAGAGACAGAATAATCAATGTATTAAGACACCTATTAAGGACAAAGGCCAGACTAGTAAAAATAATGGCTAGAAAGTATGCTGAGGTAATTGAGGACACTCAAAAGGCCCTTGATAATATCCTAATGAGTGATATGCCAAAGAAGACATCACATCCTAAGGTTTCTAAGCCTACATCTCTAGGATTAGGAGAAAGTTCCAAGGCAGTGAATGATAGTGTTCAAGCCAGCATGCAACCAGATTTCTTTGTCACTAGCGTGCCTATGACCCTTGATAGAGGATAATTTGGATAGTGTGATGGAGATTGGAGATGAAGAGAAGATAGGGGAAGAGAAAATATAGGAGAAAGATATACAACTGGAAGAAAAGAAGGAAGAAGAGATCAAAACAAAAAAAATTGTTGAGGTTAGATTGGACACCTTATTGTTGCCAAGTATGACCACACCAATAAGTTTTGATGTAGACAGCATGGATGAGGATAATCTTATGAAGTTATCCTTCATCGCCTTCACCAAGGCTAAAGAAAGGTCAGTACAGAAAGGTGACAAAAGAATGAAGGTAATGGATAGGGCTGTAGAAACAGTAAACAAGCTACTTCCCTCACCAATTATCATTCAAGAAAAGGATGAAGCAAAGAACCTATAATACCCTCTCTGATAGTTATACTTGGACTCTTTGATTTGGACATTTTTCATTATGATGATTAGAACTATATGTTTACATTTATGCTTATAGGATGATGTTATGCTTATTAGATGTTTAGATACACTCATTTAAGATTATTTTTTAATGTTTATTAATCATCTATCTTATATATGGTTGTGGAAGATAATAGATCTAACCCAAGGAATTGGAATATAACCATTATTATCTATAATGTTTTATGCTTCATGTATATATGTTTGATGTGTCTTCATGACCTAGGATGAAGTCATAGTTACTCACTTAGTTGAGGTCTACACGATGTATCGATCCTGATCATCTGATTGCATATATATATATATATATATATATATATATATATATATATATATATATATATATATATATATATATATATATATATATATATATATATATATATATATATATATATATATATATATATATATATATATATATATATATATATGTATCTCTTCTTTCTTATACAGGCTTGCAAGTACCGGGCATTGACTTCACCTAGTCTCACAGGTCTGAGCGTGCCCTCAAAATCCTTGATCATTGTTGTTGTTATGGAGATATCACCAAGGTTCCATGAGAATGAATTCCACCTCTGACCCTTTCTATTCCTTACGTGGGGAGTTCCTGAGTCAGTCTTTCTGTTCTCTCAGTTTGTTGGATTTTGTGGAACTTTTTTCTTGTCTCTTACATGTATTGATTAGGAGATCTTGCGAAAGGTAACTCTAATTCTATTGTATAATATATTATATCCTTTATTAGTAGTTACCTTATTAGAATTATTATATCATGTGAGAATTTTTTTAAGGGTATGATTAAAATAATATTTCATAATATCCATAAAAATAAAATATTTTATGATATTAATAATACTATGTTTTAATAATATTAATAATGGTATATGTACACATAGGCATATGGTTGCACACATATGCATATGGTTACATATATATTTATATAATTATTGTGGATAAGTAATTATTGCAATTAAATAATATTAGTAAGCTATTAAATAAAGTCACTTTTATCGATGGAAAATAAATATATATTTGGTAAACTCTTTTACCATAGCATAAGAAACTAGGTAACTTAGTATTAGTAAATATACTTCAAAATAAAAGAATTTACGTTTACTTCCTTAAATCAAGGAAATATGAGAGATAAAACTAATATTAATTATCTCTCTTCCTAGGAATGGCTTTATTAAACATATATTAAGCCTAACTATTAACCAATAATTGGTTTGGATAGTTGCATCGGTTGGTTTCCCCATGCAACTACTCCCTCAATCTATATACTGGACAGATCCCTATGAGATGGGGAGTTGGCTAGAAATTTATATCTGTGGGAAGCTTCATTATTATTATTTTGGGATAGGATACTTTGAGTTAGGAAATCTATTATTTTGTTGGAGTAATTTTTTTCTGCATCTAGAAGGAATTTGGAGCTTGGACTAGGCGAAGATATTCAAGTTTCTCTTCTCTAGTGGTATCTCCACAACACTCCAAGTAGGATCTATCCTGGAAGATGAACCTCCCTAAGTTCTTGTTTGTTGGATTGAATTGTTATCTATTTTCTTTCGATCTTGTGTGATTTTTCATCATAGAGAATGTTTGTGCAATTGTATTATGGTTGTAGTAGGGAATTGAATAGTTTTAGGAGAAAGGATAAATATCCTTATGTTTGAATATATATTGATGTCACAAATTATTCTACTTTCTACTATGAATTGTATAGTCTTCATTTTTTCATTGATTAGATTCTGGAATCTCCCTAGGATGTTTTTTATACCTTTCTTTATGTCTTAGAGGTCTATAGGTACTTCCAGACCTTAGGAAGTTTTATTTTTCTTCATTATCTACATGATGGATTTTTTACCACTTTTCAATTCTCAGATCTAGAGTAGAGTTGTTCTGCATATAGGATGGGTTTGAGGGATGTTCTAGAAGGGAAATAGGGAGATCTCAATTGGGCCTTTCCCTGATTCTACTTCCATTACCTCCATCATGCCTAGTTTTACCTAGAAACTCGCTCTACTAGGTCATTTTTCCAAAACACACAGTCTTTATCCAACTACGCAGTTCTAGCGACCAACTACACAGTTCTTGCTACCAAATGCATAGTTTGAGGCCCCAACTATGCAACTTCATGGCCCAACTATGTAGCTTGAGCAACCAACTATGCAACTTCTTGAACCAACTGTGCAACTCTTCCCAAAACCCTATTTTTGGACCTAGTTGATGTTTTAGGGTTCCCAGGTGACTTGGGGTTGACCCAAGTAATATTTGGTCACTTGGATCACTTTTTTCCTCATATGTATGTAAGATGGTGTGTTTTGATCCCTAGTTAATCTTCTTGATGTGTTTAGGAATTGGGATTAGGGTTTAGGGTTGTTTGATGGACTAGGACAACCATATGGCTTCCTAAACCATTCCTATTCTTGTTTGCACGTAATTGAGTGTTTATATATTTTTTTAGTGCATATCTTGTGTGTTATGATTCTTGGGTAAGGGTAGAGAACCTAAGAACACTAGGTGAGTGGCTCTTAGTGTGGGGTCAGGGGCATAAGTGGCTAGTACTAGGATAACCCACTATGAGTTGTTTTAATCAAGTGATAACTTTAATTAAATAAATGGGGATGGAAACAAACACTAAAAAGATAAATGTAATGCTTCACCCATGCCAATAGGGATAGTAAAGACTATGGGTGGGAGTGGGAGAAGGTACCTATGCGTAGGTACGACTGAATGGCCTTGTCCTCATGAAAAGTATTCAGTTCCGCATGTGCCTACTTGGGGGTTTGGGCCAAGAGTGGCTTGTACCAGGACAAGCCAAGGGTTGAGGGCTATGCGATGACACTCAGCTATCTTGTCACTTAGAGTTTCTACCAAGTTTTGAACCTTTGGCAAGGGGTTTATGTTTCAATCTTCTTGTCATTTTTTTGGGGGGAAAGGTTATCTCAACCCTAGGAATGGCCTAGTTGTCTCTTCTTATGTGGATCTTGGTGTTTATCTCCTAGCACAAGAGAGTAGGCCTTTTGGTATCCATTTGGTTGGGTGGTAAATCTTTCTTTATCGAGGTATCAGTTGTAGTTGCAGTAAGGAAAGGATTTTTTCTTGTACATTGTTCTAGTTTTGAAGAAAGAAGGTTCTTATTTTATCTTTTCTTACTTTCTATCAAATGTAAAATTGTGTCATTATTGTAACCTCTTAAGAGGAGATGAATTCAATGTAACCTTTAATGTATTTTCAAAATTTATTTAATTTGGGATGTGTAGATTTACGAAAATGAAAAGGAAAATGTAATCTTTATGTAAAGCATGTTTGTTGAAAAGAAAAGGACTTTAGTAAGTGTTCAAGTAAAGTTGAATGTTGTACATTATTGTAATTTAAGAAAGATTAGTTAATCAAATGGAATGATTTCATACATATATTTAGTCTAATTCTTCAATGAATCATTTAGATGGGGTTAATGCTTTAAATCCTATGTTTTATCTAAAGGAATACTTTGGAATATAGATGGATCTAAATTCTAAGTTTAGTATCAAATAAAAGAATTTATATTTCCTTCTAAAGAATTGCAAATGTTATGTTTGGTTTAAAGTTATTCAAGGTTATTAGCACATTATTGAAACTAAATGAATTGATAGTATTCTAGTAGGGAACTATGGGAGGAATCTAAGTGAAACTTTTTTTATGTCATTATAAATGTAAATCTTTTAAAAGTTAAAAAAAAGGTTTCATATTTCATTACATAGGTTTTCTTTCCTAAGAGAATCTTTGTTCTCTTCTCTAGTTCCCTTGCAGGACATGGCATCATTGGTATCAAAGCCCTAAGTTGCCACACTGGGGCATAGGGAATTTAGCTCATGTGCTTGAACTTATTTATTCTCATAAGGAAAACTTAAAAGTAGAACCAGACTAGGAACCCTTAAACTTATCCTTCTCCTTACTTATGGAAGGATGCCTCATATGACTTGTAGTAGAAGAGGAGGTTCCCAAAATACCCCTCCTAGATCCCATTAAGAAATTTCTCAGGAAGAAGGAATTTATGAGGGAGAAGGTAGGGGGGATCAATCTGATAACCACTCAGGAGGTTTTTAGGGGGCTCAAGTACAAGAAATTGTATAACAGATACTAGAGAGACTAGATGTTGGTAAGGATAGGGGTCACCATGGGAAGACTAATGTCTCTCACCATGAGGAAAGGGAAAGGATCCCAAGAAGGAGAGATCAAGAAGTAGAAGAATATGCTTTGTGTTCTTCTCACATGCGAGACCTTCTTAGGACTAAGACTAACCCATTTAAGGGAACTCAAGGTGGATCTACCTCTAAGACTTGGCTACTAGATTTAGAAAGGCTTTTCTCCATGCATCCTTACAGCAATAATACGAAGGCTTGGTTTGCAAAAATTCACCTTAGGGATTTTGCATCCACTTGGTAGGAAACAAAGAAAGATAAACTTCACATTGATATAACCACCCTTTCGTGGGAGCTATTCTTAGAACTCTTTCAAGCCTGATTTCTTTCTGAGGCAGGAATGATCCAAAGAGTTTCACAACTTAAGGCAGTTAACTATGTTAGTTGATGATTATGAGTAATGGTTCTTTGAACTCAAGCCATACTCAGGATATAAAGATGATGAACCTATGCTTACTCAACACTTCCTTAAAGGCCTTAATGGCCGATTGGTGGGCAGCATTCACATGTTTGAACCTCGGATAGTTAATGAAGAATTCATTAAGGCTCGTATTGTGGAGAAAAATGTGGCTTTGGGTTGAGGAGGTTAGATAGGTGGCCAAGGAGGTAATGCCACTCAAGCTAGGTCAGGATTCAAGGGGAATCAATATCAAAGAACATCTGGTCCTAAAAACTATCCTTCTTCATCTAAAGGAAGTTAGAACCACCAGAAAAGAAAATTTCAATACAAAAACAACAACAACAACAACAAAAACAACAACAATGAAAACAACAACAACAATAACAACAATAAAAATGGGGGTTCTCAATCAAACAACTCTCACAACTGGAAGTGTGCTAAGCGATATTCAAACACTCAACCAGATCAGATTATACCTCAGAATTGTAGTCGGGGTAGTTATCAATAGTCCAGTGCATCTTCTGCAGGGAGAAATTTTTCTATAAATACTAGATGTTACTCTTGTGGGAAACATAGGCATATTATAGTTAACTGTCCTCAAAAATCTACCTTGGTAGCTAGCTATAGATAGGCCAATTCAGAACCCACAATGGGTGATGTAGGTAGAAACCACTGAGTATTTTCCACTCTGGACCACAAGTAGGCTGAACATCAGGGATCAGTCATCGAAACTCCAGGTTTATTAGGGGGTATCTATACCACTATACTATTTGATTTAGGAGAAACATATTCCTTTATTTCTTCTTCTCTAGTATAGTAGTGTAGGCTGACGACAGTAAGGTAGGAACATAGGTGGTAGGTCAAGCTAGCCTCTGGGGCAAGAATAGCCTCTGACTCTTATGTCTAGAATTTCAAGTTAGAGCTAGGACCTTTCTCCACCTTAGTAGATCTCTTAGTGATTCCTTTAGGCTCGTATGGAGTAGCTTTGGGCATGGATTGGTTGGATGCTCACAAATCCATTTTGGATTGCTAAAACAATAGTATTTTGTTAGAAAGTAAAGATCCCCAAGATAACTGAGAGTGGGGGGTGAATTAGTTATCATATAATTTATCCATTCAATAGCTTTAAACAATATAATCAATGTACTGATCAACCATAGAAAGATAATCATACACAATTGCACAATAACACAAGATATGTTGACTAGGGAACCTCTTGAAAAGAGTAAACCCCAGTGGGAATGATGCCCACAAAATGATGTACTAATATGAAAGTTCCTTGTTAGAGGATGGACCCTGTTAGGAGTCTTATGAAATACATTCAGTACATATAAATCCCTGTTAGGAGATTTTGAATCCCTGTTAAAAGATTCTAACCCAGTTAAGAGTTTATGGAAGACAGAAGGACCCACTGCCCAAACAGCTTCAAGGCAAGATCCTTGAACCCTCTCTCCAAAAGATATTAGAATTATTCAAAAAAATAATATGAAATATATTACCTCCTTCACACTATGCCAAAACTGCACTCTCTGCTACACAAGATCACAATTCCAGATCTCTGTACTCACAAGTCTTCCTTCATCACTAAATTAGCTCTTTTCTTCACTTCATGCATATATTCACATCTCACTCTTCATAGTACACATTAAAATAAGGAAAACATTCCTTCTTATATACCAAACTCAAATAATTACAAATGAGTCGGTCCTCAATTACAAAGTAATAAATTCTAAACGCTACACAGAGAATTCACATAAAATTGTCGGCTTCCAGATACTGTAACTTTCTCCAAACATATCCTCAAAGTTTGCACTATGAACCACATCATCATTAATGAGTCTCCAATATCCCTTTAACTACACAAAATTATATTCCATCCCAGCTAAGAGATATCCTCCGATTTCTGAACATCGCTACACAGAAACACTGCCTAAACACTGCTTTCACCAAAATGCTCATAACTCTTACAAATGAATGAATTTCTTTTTACACTATTAATCATAGGTTAATAACACACCAAAGAACATACCATCAACTATGCAAAATCCAATCTACAATACAACATGTGCGCAAAACAAAATTGTACCTACTTTCTTGCTAATATCCAGAATATCACTGTGTTGACATCAATGACAATCCAAGTCATGAATGCAACAACAACTGCTATAGAATGACTGCCAAAACACTTTTCATTCATTCCTAACAATCTCCCCCATTGGCATTGATGGCAACATAGATGAAAAACATCCAATGTTCCAAAAATCCAATACTGCAACATCACTACAAAATATCAAATTAAATCTTGCTTCGTTTTCCTATTCAGCTCTCTCATACAATCCATAATGTTTTTCATGTATATCTCTCCCCCATTGACATCAATGATAGAAATTCTATCACTAAGTCAACAACAACTTAATGTCAAAAGACACTTTTTAGAAAAATACAATAACAAGAGTCCTCATGACTCAGCTCATAAACTCCCCCATAGAGGAAGTTCCAACATCCAATCCAGAAGAAAGATAGGGCTCATATACCACTGGACGGATGCAATCATCTACATCAATTCTCAAAAATAGGTTGGGGCATAACCCCAAGCATACCTCTCAGATACACAAATGTATCCTTAGGTAAAGGCTTTGTAAATATATCTGCTATCTGCTCCTTTGTACTTATGTATTCCAATCTTACTTCTTTTTTTGCAACTTTCTCTCTTACAACATGATACTTGATCTCAATATGTTTAGTCTTAGAATGTAAAACAAGATTTTTTGACATACTCACTATACTGGTGTTATCACAATGTATAACAACAGGCTCATCAAACTTTATTCCAATATCCTTCAACATCTGCTTCATCCAAATAATCTGATTACAATTATTTGCTGCTGCAACATATTCTACTTTTGTTGTGCTTTGTGAAATACAATTCTACTTCTTACTTAGCCAAGAGACCAATTTACCTCCAAAAAAAAAGGCTCCACCACTGGTGCTTTTCTTTTCATCAATGCTACCTCCCCAATCTGCATCAGTATAGGCACATAAGGTAAAATCATCAGAATTCTCATACCATAATCCATAATCCATTGTTCCTTTCAGATATCTCAGTATCCTCTTTACTGCTGCATAATGTGATTCTCTAGGTTCTGCTTGAAATCTTGCTACAATCCCCACTGAATGTGCTATATCAAGTCTTGTATGTGTCAAGTACTACAATCCTCCAATCATAGATCTGTAATTTTTCTGCTCAACTGCTGGTGTCTCATCTTTGCTAGATAACTTATGTCCGGTTACCATAGGTGTTCCAACAGGTTTAGAATCTTCCATTTCAAATATTTTCAATAATTCATTTAAATACTTAGTCTGACTTACAAATATACCTTCCTTGCTTTGTGTTATCTGTAATCCCAAAAAATATTTCATTTCTCCAATCATGCTCATCTCAAATTCAGTCTTCATTTCATCTGCAAATTTGTCACTAGCTTCATCTTCTCCTCCAAAGATAATATCATCAACAAATATAACTATAACCAACAAACCATTCTCAATTTCTTTTGGGTATAAGTTACTGTCTGCTGTTCCTTTTATAAATCCCAATTTCAATTAATACTTATCCAATCTTGCATACCAGGTTCTAGGTGCTTGTTTTAATCCATATAAATCTTTCTTTAACTTACATACCATATCTCCTTCTTGTGTCAAAGGAAAACCTTCAGGCTGCTCAATGTAGACTTCTTCTTCCAATTCACCATTCAAAAATGCTGACTTCACATCCATTTGATACACTTTGAATTTCTTGTAAGTTGCATATGCTAGAAACATTCTCATTGCTTCAAGTCTGGCCACAGGTGCAAAATTTTCTTCATAGTCAATTCCTTCTTGTTGTGAATATCCTTTACATACCAATCCTGCTTTGTTTCTTATCACTTCTCCTTGTTCATTCATCTTGTTTCTGAATACCCACTTTGTTCCAATCACATTCTTGTCTTCAGGTCTAGGGACCAATTCCCATGTCTTGTTTTTTTCAATCTGCTCTAATTCTTCTTTCGTAGCATTGATCCAATGTTCATCTTCACAAGCTTCATTATTAGTCTTAGGTTCAATTTGAGAAATCAAACATAAATGTACCTTATTTCGAGTCAAAACTCCTCTATCTAAACCTCCAATAACTTGCTCAACAGGGTGATGTCTTGAAGTATACTTGTTAGGTGTCATAGTTACTGATCTTGTTCCGACTGTAGATTCTTCTCTGCTTTCTTCTCTATTTTCTTCTCTATTTTCTTCTTTGTTTTCTTCTCTATCTTCTTCAGTATGACTTTCATTCAGCAAATCACTATTAGTTTCAAAAAATAATTATGCATTTTCAATGTTAGGCTGAGGTTGTGCTTCTCCATTAGATTCATAATCAAGCATTCTTTCCTGAATTTTAAACTTCTCATCAACTTTTACATTTGCACTTTCAACAATAGTCTTGGTTCTTTTGTTATAACATCTATATGCTTTGTTTTTTAAAGAATATTCAAGAAATATTCCTTCATCACTTCTAGGATCAAACTTTCCTATATCATCATCTCTCTTTATATAACATTTACTTCCAAAAATTCTAAAATACTTAACTAAGGGTGTATGTCCAAACCATAATTCATAAGGTGTCTTGTTTGTATCTACTCTGATTTGTACTCTATTCATAGTGTATACTGTTGTGTTCACTGCTTCTCTCCAAAAAGTTTTAGCCAAATCATTTTCAAACAACATAGCTCTTGCTGCTTCAGTTATTGACCTGTTCCTTCTTTCTGCAATACCATTTTATTCTGGTGTTCTAGGGGCTAAAAGTTGTCTCTTAATACCATTCATTTCACAAAAGGTGTTAAACTCTCTAGATGTAAATTCACCACCTCTATCAGATCTTAGACACTTAATCTTCATTCCAGATTCATTCTCAATTTTTCTTTTCATGATCTTAAACTTATCAAATGCTTCAAATTTTTCTTTCAAAAATGCAATCCACATCATTCTTGTAAAATCATCAACAAGAATCATAAAATACCTTTCACCATAGAATCCTCTAGTCCTAGTAGGACCACTCAAGTCTGTATGAACAATCTCCAACTTCTCTGTCGATGTGAACTTCTTATTGGGAAATGAACTCCTTTTCTGCTTTGCCATCATACATTCTTTTCAAATCATGTTAGTAGGTTTCATAATTCTAGGTAAATCTCTTACCACAAGTGTAGTGCTCACCTTGACAATATTATCAAATTTTATATGACAAAACCTTTTATGCCATAACCAACTATCATCAATCCTAGTTATCAAACATGTCATCTTAGTAGGATTCAACTGAAATACATTACCTCTGGTTCTGGATCCTTTTCCAATCAGATTTCTATCTTTATCTTTTATCACACAAGTTTTCTCAGAAAAAAAAACTTGATAACCCTTATCAGCCAATTGTCCAACCCTTAGTAGATTATGTCTTAGTTCATCAACAAAGTAAACATCATCAATGTTAGTCTTTCCATCAAAAGTAATAGATCCTATACCCTTAATCAAACAAGGTGCATTGTTACGAACCCTAACAATTCCTCCATCATAATTATCTAACTTAACAAACTTTCTTTTATCTCCAGTCATATGATGTGAACAACCACTGTCTATAATCCAATCAAATTTCTTTTCAACTTGTGAAACTAATGCTTTTTCTTCCCTTTTATCAGATTCATAACTTTCTTCTTTAATTGCTACAAATCCTATTTCCTCAAAGTTATCATTATCACTGTCACTTAAATGTTTTTCAATTCCTACTTCAAAATCTTCATCATTTGCATAATAACATTTTTTAGATCTCCTAGGTTTAAAGTTGCTTCTATGCTTCTTAACTCTTTTAGTATATTTAGATGCAAAATGACCATATTCTTGACAAGTCCAACATTTAAAGATTTTCTTACCATCTGGTCCTCTTTTTACAAGTAATGCAATACCTTCTTCAATCTTCTTATCTTCCTCAGATCTGCTACTGCTGGCATAATCTCCATTCACACTAGTACTTTTAGGTATAATGCTAAGAGCACTGAATGCTGTTTCCATTCTAGGTAGCTCTCCTGATAATCTCAAGTTCATCTTTGTTGTTTCTAATCTTCCAAGAAGAGTCTCTCTTGAAAATTTTGATGTACAAGGTATCACTTGTTCAATCATCTGCGTTGTCTGCTTGAATACTAGTGTCAAAGTTCTTAGAATTTTCCATATCACTTCATTCTCTATCTTATCACCTCCACAAGACTTTATTCCTGTCACAATCTCAGACATCCTACCAATATAACTTCTAATAGATTCATCTTCCATCATTCTAATATCTTCAAATGCACAAATCCAATTATGTAATCTAGCCTTCTTTGCATGTTCATCACCTTCAAAATTGGAATGTAAAGCTTTCCAAATTGCATGAGATGTTTTCAAACATCTTACCTGACTATATTCATTCTCCGGTAGTGCTGATAAAAGTGCTTCTCTTGCAAGTATGTTACACATGAATAGATCTAGTTCATCTTTAGTTACTGCCTCTAGATTGTCTTCCTCAATGATAGTCTTCTCATTCTTTGTAATCAACCAATAACTTGGTCCTAAACACAATAGATGTGTCTTCATCTTTTCTTTTCAGCTGTCAAAATTTACTCCATCAAACTTAGGGCTTTCTTTTTTGAAATTCACCATGGATCTCCTTAAGTTGTTAAACTTTTCTTTCAAGGACCTGCCACTCTGATACCAATTGTTAGAAAGTAAAGATCCCCAAGATAACTAAGAGGGGGGGGGTGAATCAGTTAACAGATAATTTAGCCATTCAATAGCTTTAAATAATATAATCAATGTACTGATCAACCATAGAAAGATAATCATACACAATTGCACAATAACACAAGATATGTTGACTAGGGAACCTCTTGAAAAGAGTAAACCCCGGTGGGAATGATGCCCACAAAATGATGTACTAATATGAAAGTTCTTTGTTAGAGGATGGACCCTATTAGGAGTCTTATGAAATACATTCAGTACATATAAATCCCTATTAGGAGATTTTGAATCCCTATTAAAAGATTCTAACCTAGTTAAGAGTTTATGGAAGACAGAAGGACCCATTGCCCAAACAGCTTCAAGGAAAGATCTCTGAACCCACTGTCCAAAAGATCTTAGAATTATTCAACAAAATAATATGAAATATATTACCTCCTTCACACTGTGCCAAAACTACACTCTTTGCTACACAAGATCACAATTCCAGATCTTTGTACTCACAAGTCTTCCTTCATCACTAAATTAGCTCTTTTCTTCACTTCATGCATATATTCACATCTCACTCTTCATAGTACACATTAAAATAAGGAAAAAATTCCTTCTTATATACCAAACTCAAATAATTGAAAATGAGTCATTCCTCAATTACAAAGTAATAAATTCTACACGCTACACACAGAATTCACATAAAACTATCGGCTTCCAGATACTGTAACTTTCTCCAAACATATCCTCAAATTTTGTGCTATGAACCACATCATCATTAATGAGTCTCCAACATCTCTTTAGCTATGCAAAATCAGATTCCATCCCAGCTAAGAGATATCCTCCGATTTCTGAACATCGCTACACAAAAACACTATCTAAACACTGCTTTCACCAAAATGCTCATAACTCTTACAAATGAATGAATTTATTTTTGTGTTGTTAACCATAGGTTAATAACACACCAAATAACATACCATCAACTATGCAAAATCCAATCTACAATACAACATGTGCACAAAACAAAAGTGTACCTACTTTCCTACTAATATCTAGAATATCACTGTGTTGACATCAATGACAATCCAAGTCATGAATGCAACAACAACTGCTACAGAATGACTGCCAAAACACTTTGCATTCATTCCTAACATATTTCTTTTTTAGGTGATTTAGGAGAAACAAAGAAGATTGTTGGGGTTCAATGACCTATATCTCTTTGTATGATTTCCGCGATGCAACTCAAGAAGTGCATGCACAAGGGGTGCCAGTTATCTGCAGTCTCATTAGATAACTTAGACAAAGGAGAATGTAGGGAAGCAACACTGGATCATCCCCTATTATAGGATTTTTTGGATGTTTTTCCCAAGGAAAAACTATGAATGCCACCCAAGAGGGACATTGACTTCCAGATTGAGCTAGTGTCAGGGGCAGAACCCATATCCAAGGCTCCGTATTGCATGACCACATAGGAACTTGGGGAGCTTAAGTTGCAATTAGAAGAAATTTTGGGAAAAGGGTTTATTAGACCCAATGTTTCCCCATGGGGTGCACTAGTAATATTTTATGAAGAATAAAAATAGTTCTCTTCGATTGTGCATTGATTATCACCAACTCAACAAAGTCACAATCAAAAATTGGTATCCTTTACCCCGCATTGACAACCTATTTGATCAAATGAAAGGGGAAAAAATATTCTCAAAGATTGATCTCAAAGATTGACCATCAACTCAAAATTTGGGAAGCCCATATTCACTGTATAGCTTTCCGCACCCGATATGGCTACTATGAGCTCACCGTGGTACCGTTTGGGTTGACAAACACTCCCTCTATGTTTATGAGTTTGATGAATGGGTTTTTCAGAACCTATTTGGAAAAATTTGTGATATTATTCTTGGAGGACATCTTAGTGTTTTCCAAAACTCCCAAGGAATATGAGATTCATCTTCATCAGGTATTGCAATGCCTTAAATAAAACCAACTATATTCCAATCCAAAGAAGTGTGAGTTCTTTTAGAAAAAGGTTAAGTATCTTGGACATGTTATCTCTAGGGATGACATCACAGTTGACCCAGCCAAGATTCAGGCCATAGTGGAATGACCAACTCTAACCAACATCCCTGAGGTTTGCAGCTTTATGGGGCTAGCTGGTTATTATAGATGATTTGTCAAAGAGTACTCTTGGATAGCTCATCCCATCACTTCCTTACAAAGGAAAGGGAAGAAGTTTGTATGGTGAGAAAAGTGTGAGGCTTCCTTCCAATGCTTGAAAGAAAGATTAACCAGTTCTCAGATCTTGGTAGTCCCCAAACCTTTAGGAAACGTCATGGTTTGTATAGATGCCTCAGTGGAAGGGATTGGGGTAGTCCTTTTACAAGAAGGGAAAGTTGTTTCTTATGAATCTAGCAAGCTTAAAGATCATGAGCTCAACTATCCCACCCATGATCTGGAGCTAGCAAAAGTAGTTCATGCCTTATTAAAATGAAGGCACTTTCTATTGGGACATAAATTTGAACTCCATACAGATCATCAAAGCCTTCGGTATATCTTATCTCAACCTAACCTCAATGCTAGACAATGCAAATGGATGGAATTCTTATGCGAATATGATTTTGAGGTTAAGTATATTCAAGGGAAGATAAATGTAGTAGTAGATGCTTTGAGCAGGTGCAAGCATAGATTGTCATCACTTTCTCTAAGTACAGATTTGGATAAACAAATCAAAGAGCCTCTCACTTCTAATTCTTGGTTTCAGGAGGTAAAAGCAGAATTAGAATTGGGAAGACCCTTGGAGGGTCACTTTTTAGGATATTCCTTAGATTCCCTGGGACTGTTGAGATAGAAGGATAGAATTTATGTGCCCTTGTCAGGAGATCTTCATGTTCTTATTTTTTAGAAAGACACAAGGCTCTTTACTCAGTGCATCTAGGAGTAAATAAAATGTATGTTGACCTACAACAATTTTACTATTGGTCAAGGATGAAGAGAGATATAGAGGACTTTGTGAAAAGATGTTTGGAATGATAGGGAGTGAAAGTAGAGCATCAACATCCAGTAGGTCTTTTGCAGCCTCACCTTGTGCCAGAATGGAAATGGGGTATTATTGTTGGAGATATGCCAACAAGCCAGAGTGTTGACTGTATGTTTTTCATTAATGAAAACATATGGTAAGAAGCATGTGTGGAAGCCTGATGGAGAGAGCTATGAGTATATGTTTCCTAGATATTTTATCAACATGATATCATAGACACAAAGGTTGATTCTGAGTAAAGATAGTAATACAACAATCTGTATCACTGAGTGTTCCTGACAGGTCCCAGGAAGAGTTTTGTATGTGATTTAAAGTATGGTTGTAATGGATCCTTGTGTGTTTATATTTATGTTTTATACATATATATGTTACTATGTTCATGGACATAGAGTCTGATATGCAGTACATGTTGATTTATGAAGTCTCCAGTTGACAGTCATAGTTTGCTAAGTTTTTCTGGTAGAGCTGACATTGATTTTATTATTGTAGTAGTTGTTCCTATCAACTTGATATGCATGCTTTGATTAGTAATTGGAGAAGAATTAAGGATGTTTGGTTAATAGCACATGACATAATTTAGCATGTGAAGAAAGTATCAGTTAATTTAGGGGAGCCAATAGTGTGAAGCGACACGTCTACTCATATTGAGTTAGGTGGTCCTAATTTGTATTATGTGCTTAATAGAGCCGACTGAGATATTATTGAAGAGATGTATTGTTTCTCTAATATTATTTCAAGATGGTTCTAACAAGATGACTTGATTATATCATTTAGAGGAAATATATTTATAGGCAATCATTTGTGATTGCTAAGTATGGCAAAAAGTTGAAAGAAAAGAGAAGAGCAGAAGGTGTGAAGTGTTGAGCCATCAGCAGAAGGTCTATGTGACAAAGTAGAGAGTATATGTTATTCATTGGAACTAATCAAGACAATGGGTCTACGTGCTATTCACCAAGATCTAGATATAGTGTGTATCTGTTAAATAGAATGTTGTAACCTTCATCCCTTTGAGAAGTGTGCTCCCGGATAGTGTTTCCTCACCCCTAATAGGGTTAATTATAAAAGACTCCTAATAGAGTCCAACCCTTGACTAGGTCAATGTACTTAATGCATTATAAAGATCAACTCCAAATAGGGTTGTAAGATCTTCTAACAGGGATCATAATACTCTAGTGCAATTTATAGTGGGTGCTAATTCCCACTAGGTTTTTACGTATTTGGGTTTCCCCATAACCAAAATTATGGTGTTGTGTTAAGTGTTCTTATATTTTGTTTATGCTTAATGTTCTTCCATACTTAATTGAGAAAAGAATCGAATCTTGTAGATAACGGATTCAGCCCCCCTCCTCTCAGTTTTCTCTTGGGACTATTCCTAACAATTGGTATCAGATCCAAGTGCCTTAGAGAGAAATTTTAACAACTTGAGGTTGATCAAATGGTATTCTTTATAAAATAAAGTCCTAAGTTTGATGGAGAGAACTATCTAGATTGGAAGAACAAAATGATGACACATTTACAGTGCATTGCCTTTGAGATTTTTGAAGTAGCTACCAAAGAAGTTCAGATTCCCTCTCTAGAAGATCTTGCAAAAGATGATGCAACCTTAAAGAAAAAGGATATGTTCACTTCAAATGCTATAGCCAAAGAAGCCCTTATCAGCACCCTATTTGACAGTGAATTTTCAAAGATCAAGAAAATGGACGAAGCCTATAAGATATGGAAGTATCTAAAAGACATGTTTGAAGGAGATATTCAAGCCAAGAATGCACATAGAAAGACATGGAAGAAAAGATATAATACATTAGAGATGCTACCTAATGAGAATGTCATAGCCTAAAATTAAAGGATTAATGAAGTAGTTACAGGAATCAAAAAAAATGGTGGAGAAATTTTGGAAGAAGACATAATGGATAAATTGATGACTACCTTGACACCAGAATATGACAACAAGATATGCATCCTAGATGAAACTATGCAGTGCACAAAAGACTTTAAAAGAGAGACCTTAATCAACAATATTTTAGCCTTTGAGATATCAAGATTGAAGTCAGAGCCTAAAAGTGAAACAACATTCAAAGCTTCAGTCCATGGTAAGAAATCTTTGAACACCTCTAGTAATTTTGATGATGATGATGAAGAAAAAGAACTAGATTATTTAATTGCTTTGATTGCTAAGAAAGAAAGGAAGGGAAAAGGAAAATATGAAGGTTAGTTACCATTCAAATGATTTTCATGTAATAGCATTGGTCACTTAGGTTCTAAGTGTCCTACAAGAGTCAAAAAATTCAAAACTAACTACAAGCCCAAGTATACAAAAGAATGTTACTATGCTGGTGATGGAGTATCAGATGAAGAGTCAGCAGAGGATGAAATTCGATTAATTTCTCTTGAAGGCATGGAGAAAATGTTTCATGAAATAGACCTTGAAAATGAAAATGAAGCACAAGAGTTAGTACTTATTTCAAAAACTGACATCAGAACAGATTGGATCATTAACAATGCTTGCTCACATCACATGACAGGAGACAAGAAAAGATTTGTACATCTGGATAGATACAAAGGCAGTATGGTTAGATTTGGAGACAACACTCCTAAGCCTATCATAAGTAGAGGAGCTATCACCTTAGATGGAAAGAACAACACTAATGATGTTCTTTATGTTGATGGATTATAGCATAATCTACTAAGTGTTGGACAATTTATTGAAAAAGGATATCAATTGGAATTCAAAGACAACAAGTGCATTATTAATAAAAATGAAGGAGAGATGATTGCATCAAGTTCAAAGACTAAAGATAATGGTTTTTAGCTTAATCCTAAAGTAAGTTATTTTGTTTCTAAAGTAGATGACAGTTGGTTATGGCACAAGAGACTATGTCACATCAATTTTGACAACATATTTAAGATAAGAAATGTAAAGGCAGTAAGAGACCTTCCTAGAATTGCAAAACTAGTTGATACAATATGCAGGGAATGTGTGATGGGTAAGCATGTGAGGAATTCATTCAGAAGCAAGAAAAATTCAGTAGAGAACCAGCTGGATCTAATACATACAGACTTATGTCAACCAACTTAAACAAGATCATACTATGGTGAAAGGTACTTTATTTTATTTGTTGATGATTATTCTAGAATGATGTGGGTTGCGTTCTTAAAATAAAAATTAGCAACATTTGAGAAGTTCAAAATATTCAAAGCTAAGGCTGAAAATGAGTCTGGATTAAAGATTAAATGTTTGAGATCAAATAGAGGAGGAGAATTCACCTCTGACAGATTTTATGAGTACTGCAAAGAACATGGGATAAAGAGACAGTTAAGTGCACCTAGAACCACTCAGAAGAATGGAATAGCAGAAAGGAGGAATAGGATCATTCTTGACACAGTGCACACCATCATGATTGAAGGAAAGGAGGTGCACACCTATTGGAGAGATGCAGTCAATACTACAGTCTATACAATCAATAGAATTCAATTAAGGATAGGTGTAGACAAGACACCTTATGATCTATGGTTTGGAAATGTACCTACAGTCAAATACTTCATAATCTTGGAAAAAAGTGCTACATCAAGAGAGATGAAGCCATTGGCAAGTTTGATGCAAGAAGTGATGAAGGTATTTTTCTTGGTTACTCTACTAAAAGAAAAGCTTATATATGTTTTAATTTGAGATTGAAGAAGATCATTGAAAGTTCTCATGTTAAGATTGATGAGAAGTTCATGATTCAAGAGAGATATCATGATTATGCACCTATGATTGAAGAAGAACTAGACCTACCAGTAGTGAAGCAGTTGTTGAAGAAATGTTTGATAGCATAGATGTTATATTCAATGACCCTAAAATAAGTGAAGAAGAAACACAAAAGGCAGATGAGAGAGTCACACCGAATGTTCCTAAACTCACATCTAGATATCATTCAAAGGAAGACATCATTGGAGATCAAATCAAAAAATTCATGACAAGATCAAAAGCAAAGAGTTCCACAAAAAATGAAGAGGTATGTTTACTATTATAGTTTTAACCCTTAAGTGTTGAAGATGCATGTAATGATTCAGATTGGCATGAAGCAATGAAAGAAGAGCTAGATCAAATAATTAAGAATGATACATGGGAATTGGTCCCTAGGCTTAGTGATAAGAATGTTATTGGAACCAAGTGATAAGATGAATGAAGATGGAGTAGTGGTAAGAAAAAAAGCAAGACTAGTGTGTAAAGGATATGCGCAAAGAGAAGGAATTGATTATTCAGATACATTTTCCCCTGTAAGAAGATTGGAAGCCATAAAGTTGTTTATAGCCTATGCTACCTTCAAATACTTTAAGGTATACCATATGGATGTTAAGTCAGCATTCTTAAATGGAGATGAAGGAATAAGTATACATAGAGAAGCCTGAAGGATTCACCTTATCAGATAGACCTGATATGGTATGAAGATTGAAGAAATCCCTCTATAGACTTAAGATTGAAGATATGGTATGAAAGAACTTATGGATACTTGAATAAGATTAGATTCTAGAAAGGAGCAGCAGATTGTAATTTATTCATAAGAGAAACATCTGATGGATTATTGTTAGTTTCCATATTTGTTGATGACATTATCTTTGGTGGTAATGACAAGCTTAGTGCTGAATTTTCTAAAGAGATGCAAAGCAAATTTGAGATGAGCATGATTAGACCTATCAAATACTTTTTAGGACTGAATGTGCAGTAGACAGACAAAGGTATATTCATTAATCAATCTAATTATGTTAAAGAGATATTGAATAAGTTCAAGATGGATGATTGCAAGCTAGTAAGTACCCCTATGATAACAGGATACAAGCTTTCAAAAGAAGATGAGTCAAAAGAAGTAGACATAACCTTGTACAAGTCTATGATTGGTAAACTAATCTACCTTACTCAATCGAGACCTGATATTTCCAATGTAGTTGGTATTTTTGGAAGATTTACAGTAGATCCTAAAGAAAGTCATCTCATGGCAGTAAAGAGCATTTTCAGATACTTGAGAGGAACTATAGACTATGGTTTATGGTATCCTAATTCAGAAAATGCAAAACTTCATGTGTATACAGATGCAGATTGGGCAGGATGCATGGATGATAGAAAGAGTACCTAAGGAGGAGAATTATTTCTTAGAGATAGACTTGTTACTTGGACAAGTAAGAAGAAAAATTGTATTTCTCAATCCATAGCAGAAGCAGAATATGTTGCAGCAGCATTAAATTGCTCTACAATTGTGTGGATCAAGCAAATGATAAAGGATTTTGGTATCAGATTGATAATCCTATTGTTATTCATTGTGATAACACTAGCACTATTAATATGTCAAAGAACCCTATGATGCATGCAAAGACAAAACACATTGAGATAAAATATCACTTCCTAAGAGAGAAAGTAGTAGAGAAAGAAGTAAATTTGGACTATGTTAGCCCAAAATATCAGCTAGAAGATATATTCACAAAGCCTTTACTTAAGGATAAATTTTAGTATCTCAGGGAGAAGTTGGCAATAATCCCCTTCCCTAAATCCGATTATAGATTGTAAGAGTGTGTCAGTCCTTAGTGACCGATGAGAGGTTGACTACTCTACTTTAGGAGTAGTACTGGTGCTTAATTGTTTGGTATCCATTTTCATTGATGTCAAAGGGTGAGTAAGTATATAGTCATGAAAAAAAAATAGTAAATAATACAGCAGTTGATATTCAGAGCATTCAGTAGTAGATGAAGGATTCATCCTTAAGGAAGTTTTGATGAGGAAATGGAAAATGTTATAAAAGAATTGCAGCAAGGGGGAGTGAGTATTTAGCAAGAAGAAACAAAATAGTAAGAGATGGAGGATTCATCTTTGGGGGAGTTTTGTTAAGGAAATGAAGAATATTATAAAATGATTGTACATTTGGATTGGTGGTGTTTTTCATTCCATATGTTGTCATCAATGCCAAAGGGGGAGATTGTTGGAGATTTGTGAGTAAGCTAGAGTGTTGAATTTATGTTTTTCATTGATGACAACATATGGTAAGCAACATGCGTGAAAGCCTGATGGAGAGAGCTATGATTATATGTTTCCTAGATATGTTATTAGCATGATATCATAGATGTAGAGGTTGATTTTGAGTAAAGACAGTAATACGGCAATATGTATCACTGAGTGTTCCTAATAGGTCCTAGGAAGAGTTTTGTATGTGATTTATAGTATGGTTGTAATGGAGCCTTGTGTGTTTATATTTATGTTGTAGATATATGTAGGTATATGTATGTTACTATGTTCATGGACGCATAGTCAAATATGAAGTGCAGGTTGAGTTATGAAGTCTCCAGTTGATAGTCACAGTTTCCTGAGTTTATCTAGTAGAGTCGACATTGATTTTATTATTGTAGTTGCACCTATCAGCTTGATATGCGTGCTTGGATTAGTACTTGGAGAAGAGTTAAGGATGTTTGGTTAAGAGTGCATGATGTAACTCAGCATAAGAAGAAAGTATTAGTTAATTTGGTGGATCCAACAATGTGAAGCAATGCATCTACTCATATTCAATTGGGCAGTCCTAATTTGTGTTGCATGCTTAGTAGAGCTAACTAAGATGTTATTGGAGAGTTTTATTTTTTCTCTAATATGATTTCAAGATGCTTCTAATAGGGTGACTTGATTATAACATTTAGAGGAAAGATATTTATAGGCAGTCATTTGTGATTGCTAAGCATGGAAGAAAGTTGAAAGACAAGAGCAGAGCAGAAGGTGCGAAGTGTTGAGCCATCAGTAGAAGGTCTATGTGACAATGTAGAGAGTATATGATATTCATTGGAACTGATCAAGATAGTAGGTCTATGCATAGTTCACCAAGATCTAGATATAGTGTGTATTTGTTAAACAAAAGGTTGCATCCTTCACCCCTTTGAGCAGTGTGCTCCCAGACAGAGTCTCCTCACCCCTAATAGGGTTAACTATAAAAGAATCCTAACAGGGTCCGATCCTTGACCGGTTCACTATACTTAATGCATTGTAAAGATAAACTCCTAACATGGTTGTAAGATCTTCTAATAGGGATCATAATACTCTACTATAGTTTATAGAGTGGGCTAATTCCCATTGGGGTTTTTATCTATTTGGATTTCCCCATAACCAAAATTATGGTGTTGTGTTAAATGTTCTTATATTATGTTTATGCTTTATGTTCTTCTATACTTAATTTAGAAAAGAATTGAATCTTGTAGATAACTGATTCACCCCCCCCCCCCCCCCTCTCAATTATCTCTTGTAACTATTCCTAACAATTATCTCCATGGACTTTGTTGTGGGACTTCCACTTACCCCACAGAGACATGATGCTATCATGGTAATAGTTGATAGACTTACTAAGGGAGCCCATTTCTCTCCCATGCAATCTTCCTATAGAGCAACATCAGTAGCCAGAGCCTTTATGAGGGACATAGTGAGACTCCACAGTATACCTAGGATGATTATTTTGGATCATGATCCAGTATTCACATATGCTCTTTGGACTTCCCTTTAGCACACATTAGGGACTCATCTCAACTTTAGTTTGGCCTATCATCTAGAGAAAGATGGACCGACCAAGTGAGTTAACCAAGTTCTTAAGGATATGCTCAGAATGTATGTTATGGATAGACAGAACCATTGGGAAGAGTACTTATATTTGGTGGAGTTTGCATATAATAATGGATATCATAGTTCTATAGGCATGTCTCCTTTTTAGGCTCTATGTGGTTGTCTATGTTGCACACATTTGAGTTGGGACCGTTTGGAGGATAGGGTACTTCTTGGTCCCGAGATGTTACAGGATATGGAATAGTAGGTTAAGTCTATTAGGGAACATATTTTGGCAACTCAGGATAGGTAGAAGTACACAGATGCTCATAGGATTGATGTGCAATTCTCTCTTAGAAATAGAGTTTTTCTTAGGATGCATCTGCAAAAGAATTCAATCCATTATGTAAAAGGCTCCAAGTTGGCACCCTGATTTGTTGGGCCTTTTGAAGTCCTAAAGAGGATAGGACCAGTAGCTTATCGACTTGCCTTACCACCCAGCCTTTCTCATATTCATGATGTATTTCATGTTTCAATTCTTAGAAAATATATTCCTGATGTGACTCATGTTTTGGATTGGAATGCATTACATGTAGCACACGGGTAGCTATATTTAGAGCCTTATGCATTTTGTAGTAGTGGACACTGACCCTCAGGGGTTGTACCATAGATCAGGCAAGGGTCCAATGGGACCATAATGATGATTCCTTACCCACTTGGGAGGATGCTTCTAGACTTAGAGATGCTTATCCTTATCTATTTGTAGGCTTCCAGGAGTAAGCCTAACTCTAGGGGGGAGGATGTAATACCCTCTCTAATGGTTATACTTGGACTCTTTGATTTGGACATTTTGCATTATGATGATTAGGACTATATGTTTACATTTATACTTGTTGGATGATGATATTCTTATCAGATATTTAGATACACGAATTTATGAAATTTTTTTTATGTTTATTAATCATCTATTTAATATATGGTTGTGGAAGATAATAGAGCTAACCCAACGAATTGGAATCTAACCATTATTATCTATAATCTTGTATGCTTCATGTATATATGTCTAATGTGTTTTCATGACCTAGGATGAAGTCATTTCTACTCACTTAGTTGAGTTCCACATGATGTATCAATCCTAGTCATTTGATTGCATATGTCTTGTTCGTTCTTCTCCTTGTAGGACCAAACTTGAATCAAATAGTTGGGCTTAGATCTCAGTTACACACTCAAGTTTGATAAGGAAAACAAACCAATTGATGAGGATAGAGAGAAATCCTCCTTCTTCTTTGAGCTCCACATTCACTCAGTCAGGTATTGCCTTATCTGCACATTCAAAACACCTCATGACAAACCAAAGGCCTGTAGACAGATTAATGTGGAATAGCAGTCAATCTCCTATAGGTATCATGTACCCCAATGATAGAAAGTCTCATGCAATAGCCCTACTTGCATGGAATGAGATTGAAAGCCAGAAACCTATCCTAACACCATGAAAAGGAAATGGTGGAACTGAAAAGAAATTATTTTAAAGATGAGTTTGAAGGGACCCCTGAGAAACCCTAAGTCTCTCCTAGACTAGTGCCTTATCCAATGGGCAGCAGAGTCAAATACTTCACTACAACAGAGCTATGAAACAAGAAGACAACACACTCACCCTGACTAGATCATACATTACCAAACCACCTGTGCACCCAAATATGTTACCACTTATCCAAAGGAAGACCTAGGAACAAGTAATACATTAACCAGCATCCACTGGAAGACAAGCATGATGCATCTTTGATACCCCAGCCCATACATATCTGAACACTAGTCCTAGACTTAGTTGCTTCTGTGAAAACAACTCTATTGCAGACACTCACTGGAAATGCAAATAGAAAGAATACACACCCTTGACACTGTAATCTATAACTCTAAAACCCAAATGGAGACAATCTAATACAAGAACAAGTCTGCTCCAATCTCATACATAAGACATCTGTTACAATTTCATTATATTCCCATAGCCAGAAAGGATAGAGGGAACACCCTGTATGTAGAGAAGAAGGAAAAATTTATAGGAAAAGGACCCTTCACTAGAACCAATTCTCCTCAAAAAATTTGCAGAAGAAGGAACCCTTACAAAAATAAACAACCTGCAATTTATACCACTAGCTACCTTGGAATTCTCAGAGAGAATGAAACAAGCTACAGACAACTAGGGCTAGGGTTTCAACTACCCAACCAACCAAAAGAATACATCAAAATTTATTACAAGGGCAGGAAACCAAGCAATCTCAGAGAAATAGATCAAAGATGATCTCCAATCATCATAATTCTCAAAATAGCGCGTAGAAGATCACAGGTCTATCAAGAGAGCAGATCATATCAACCACACTGCAATCACGCCTCGAGCCCTTCCATGTCAATCCTTACATGGTATAGATCCTTGCAAACACTCATGGCACCCTGGACCACACTAGAACGGTGGAGAAGTTCAATTTCACCAACTCTGGCCCCATCTGTCATCAATTTTAGTCCTTACTGGTCACTGGAAACATCTTTGAGATTTGAATTTGAACTCCAACGGCTAAGTCTTGGCGCTAGTAGCACATCAGCAGTCCTGATTTGATCAGAGATTGGCAATTAAGTCCAGACTATAGATCTCTTCATCTTCCTGGGCTTTAGATCCTAACCCATCAAGCACCTCGGGTTTCATTCCGTGAACTGGTGACAAGGAAATATCCTAGTCATGGAATGAAAATCTTAACTCCAGTTATACTCAGTGACCACACGACCACTCATCCCCAAGTCGCCAGACCCACTAGCAAACTGCCAAATCATCTCGTGAACCAGCAACAAGAAGGAATTTATCGGCACCGCCAGACCTTTATCCACTCCGCCATACCTCAGACCCCACCATTAACTTGGCAACCACAATGTTTGATGCCACTTGTCATCATGCCATAGACCTAGGCCTACCATACGCCACATGTCACACCATCACTCGCTGCAACTACCGAGTCATACCTGTCATAGGACCCCAAGGACACATGGCAAGTGGTCGCATGATCACATAGCCAAAAACTATCCTATATGATCATGTGACAGCAAATCACAAGCTACCACATGACCACTGCCGGGACCACAAAATAGCAACCACCAACCGCAAAGAGTCAGGACCAATGCAGACAGATGGCAAGCAGTCGCATGATCGCATGTCAGAAAAGTCTGACATGTGGCCATGTGACAGCCTACAAAAACATGCCATCTATCCCCCCTCTGACATTACGACCACTGCGCTCCAAACAGAATCAACAACAGGCGCATGATTGCAAGGGGAAAGAATATTTCTTGTGATTACACATCGATTGTCGATCTCCTTTCCTACCGCTTGAAGAAATGAGCCCACCTACCAACTACCAAGAATCTAGTGACTTCGCGACAAACCACTCGCCAAGTCATGAGATGCTAACTGCTAATGACTAGAAAAGAGAAGATTGCGTGACAACAAAGTCACCAGGTCGCCGAATAAAAAACTAACCACCAAGCAGCTGAGAAAAACATCACTGAGAATTGGGACCATGCGGATAGGTTGTAGGTGGTCGCATGATCGCATGTCAAAAAAATCTGACATGCAGCCATGCGACAGCCAATCAGGAAGAGCATTTGAAGTCCCAGGCCCACCTCTCATCGTAGTTGCGCACTTAAAGAAAGCCAACTGACAGGGAACTGGGTGGTCGAAAACACACAATTTTCACAGCAGCAAAGGATCGAAAACACATAGGGTTTTCAACATTGACACAAAGGCAAACAAGGATGCAAAAACATCAAGGATTTTATGAAAGCCAAAAAGGTTGAAAACATCATAGATTTTCAGAAACACTGTGGGTTTTGGACACTTAGGTAGATTTTGAAATTTTGTTTCCCCGTAGACCTTAAAGCTTTAATATTTTTTTGAATCCTGCAATTTAGCTAGTGTGACTTGGACCAGAGCAAGGTGACACAGTAAAGAGCACGAGGCAGGTAATTTAACAAACACATTGCATGGAACAGGCCAATTTCATAAGATTTTGCTATGACAAAAAATTGGCCTAACAGTGGCTCTGTCTGGGGATGATGGGTAACTTGTGCCCATGCGAGAATTCAAGATTTCTAGGAGAGCACACCACCAATAGGACAAAAATAGGGAACTCAAAAAATACAAGGAATAGGAAGGAAAAGCACACAACAGGAAAGGGAAAGCTATTTACACAGTTTACAAATATGTACAACCAGGCTCAAGGCCTCAAAAGAAAACCAGTGACCCTCCTGCATCAAAAATCTAGTTTTCATCCACATATGTGACCCCAAGTCTAAAAAATTCTTTACCATTCTACTACACACATATGTGAGTACTCATGGGCTGAAGAATAAACTTGCACTAATCACCACCCCTATTTTTCTAGCCAAGACAATCATATTCATATTCAAACTCCAAGAAGTAGGGAACGTCATCTACTTCTGCTTGATGACTAGAAACAAAAATTTTATCTAGTAATGCATTAAAAAATATAGAATATCGACTATCATGCATTACCATAAAATTACCTAGCTGAGAAGGAAATAGATCCTTTGATTTACCTTCACACATTGCTACAGCCACTAAGCAACTTGGCTCTTCAATGATGTCTTCATGAATTGGACCATGAACCAAGTGAAGGTCATCTTCAAAGCTCTTATGACTTGGGAACACTGCATCATTATTTTCACCAAAAGAATTTATGTCCCAACTGCTGAAAGCAAAGTCTTCAACATTGTCACAATCAGTATCATATTTATCAAAAGAAGGGAAAGGGCTTGAAAAAGGAACTTGTTCATCACTGCAATCTTGATGATAGGAAAACACACTATAATGTCCTTCTACCTCTTCTTCTGCAGAGTCACTACTAGAGGGGAAACCTAATATGCATGGGTCATTACATGAGGAGATCTCTGATGAAAAAGGATCATCACTATCACTTTGAACACTGGCCTCATTATCAGTGTCAAAGACCACATCATAGGGGGGCTGCAAATCAAAATCCAAAGTAGGGGCATACCTCTAAAATTCTTCAGCCAAGAGTACTAAAATCCTTTCACTGCTCAATGGACTTTGGACTTCTTCTTCATCTTCCTTAGTTTCACCCCTGGTGCTGCAAATATCATCCTTGTGAGGAACAAGGATAGACATCTCTAGCTTTAGATCATTTTGTGTGAAGCAATCTATGCAAGAATCATCATCTGCATCATATCCAATATTCTCCTCTTCATACAAAACATCATCACACCGGGACAAGAAAATTGCCTTCTCATGTTGACAAGAAAAAAAATCTGCAGACAAAAAAGAAATATTGCCAAATTCAGATTCATCTTCAGCACTCTCCATATGCACTGATCTCAGAATCAGCTTCATAGTCAACACTCTCTACATAGTGAGATTCAACATCAGAAACACTGGCCTCCTCATGAACATCATCAGGAGCCACCAGTCTTAGCAATCTTATGTCCTTTGCTAACTGCCATGTCACCATTTTCAACCTTGCTAATTCCTTCTTGAGAGCAGCAACTTTATCAAAATGCTCAACAAACTTAGCTCTCAACACATCCCAAGAAGGGATTGAACATGAAGGTAAGGACAAGAACCACTTCCTTGCACCATCAAAAAATGTGTGCACAAATAACCTCATGGCAACATCTTCATGTTCAACATCCATATCTCCAAAAATACCCATGACAACATCAACATGCTGGCTTGCAGAAATAGACCCACCAGCCATGAATCTTGGTAAGCACTTCCCATCCTTAGCAGAGAACTCATTAGGGGCACCTTCAATGCCATCAAAACAAAAGGGCCTATTTTCCTCCATGAGGAACTACCCACTACAAATCATCCCTCTGCAATAGTGCTTAACACTTGATTGGGATACATTTCAACAAAAGAATACCTGGAAGTTCTGCAGCAAAAGATCTTTGGCTGGAAGCAAGGCAAATCTAGAGCTCTCCATGCAGCTCCATCAGAAAATGATAGTGTAGAGTCGCCACCTCCTTGAAAGGAAAATGTTTCACTGTTTCTTCTTCTAACCAGCACAAAGCCACACCAGGTATACACACTATTTATCAGGAAGAACACTAATCAAACAGAGAAAATCAGAGCCGCCACTCACAACTACGTGAGAAAATATCAGCAAATGCTTATTTTATATCTGACTCTTTTCTCGACTCTCCCCAGCAGAATCACCATTTTGTTGGTTCTTCTCCTTGTAGGACCAAACTTGAATCAAATAGTTGGGCTTAGATCTCAGTTACACACTCAAGTTTGATAAGGAAAATAAACCAATTGATGAGGATAGAGAGAAATCCTCCTTCTTCTTTGAGCTCCACATTCACTCAAGCGGGTATTGCATTATCTGCATATTCAAAACAATTCATGACAAACCAAAGGCCTGCAGACAGATTAATGTGGAATAGCAATCAATCTCCTATAGGTATCATGTACCCCAATGATAGAAAGTCTCATGCAATAGCCCTACTTGCATGGAATGAGATTGAAAGCCAGAAACCTATTCTAACACCATGAAAAGGAAAGGGTGGAATTGAAAGGAAATGATTTTAAAGATGAGTTTGAAGGGACCTCTGAGAAACCTTAAGTCTCTCCTAGACCAATGCCTTATCCAATGGGCAGCAGAGTCAAATACTTCACTACAACAGAGCTATGAAACAAAAAGACAACACACTCACCTTGACCAGATCATACATTACCAAACCACCTGTGCACCCAAATATGTTACCACTTATCAAAAGGAAGACCTAGGAACAAGTAATACATTAACCAACATCCACGGGAAGACAAGCATGAGGCATCTTTGATACCCCAGCCCATAAATATCTGAACACCAGTCCTAGACTCAGTTGCTTCTGCGAAAACAACTCTATTGCAGACACTCACTAGAAATGCAAATAGAGAGAGTACACACCCTTGATGCTGTAATCTATAAGTCTAAAACTCAAATGGAGACAATCTGATACAAGAACAAGTATGCTCCAATCTCATACATAAGACATCTGTTACAATTTTATTATATTTTCATAGCCAGAAAGGACAGAGGGAACACCCTGTATGTAGAGAAGAAGGAAAAATTTACAGGAAAAGGACCCTTCATTGGAACCAATTCTCCTTAAAAAAATTACAGAAGAAGGAACCCTTACAAAAATGAATAACCTGCAATTTATACCACTAGCTACCTTGGAATTCTTAGAGAGAATGCAACAAGCTACGGACAGCTAGGGCTAGGGTTTCAACTACCCAACCAACCAAAAGAATACATCAAAATTTACTACAGGGGTAGGAAACCAAGCAATCTCAGAGAAATAGATCAAAGATGATCTCCAATCATCATAATTCTCAGAACAGCGCGTAGAAGATCACAGGTCTATCAAGAGAGCAGATCAAATCAACCACCCTACAAGTGCACCTCGAGCCCTTCCATGTCAATCCTTACATGGTACAGATCCCCGCAAACACTCATGGCACCCTGGACCACACTGGAATGGCAGAGAAGTTCAATTTCACCAACTCTGGCCCCCTCTGTCATCAATTTTAGTCCTTACTGGTCACTGGAAATATCTCTGAGATTTGAATTTGAACTCCAACGGCTAAGTCTTGGCACCAACAGCACATCAGTGGTCCTGATTCGATCGAAGATTGACAATTAAGTCCCGACCGTAGATCTCTTCATCTTCTCGGGCTTTAGATCCAAACCCATTAAGCACCTTAGGTTTCATTCTGTGAACTGGCGACAAGGCAATATCTCAGTCACAGAATGAAAATCTTAACTCCAGTTATACTCAGTGACCACACGACCACTCATCGCCAAGTCTCCAGACCAACTAGCGAACTGCCAAATCATCTCGCAAACCAGCGACAAGAAAAAATTTATCAGCATCGCGAGACCTTTATCCACTCTACCATACCTCAGACCCCACCATTAACTCTGCAACCGTGATGCCTGATGCCACCTGTCATCACGCCAAAGACCTCGGCCTGCCATACACCACATTTCACACTGTCACTCGCTGCAACTACCAAGTCATACCTGCCATAGGACCCCAAGGACATGTGGCAAACGGTCGCATGATCACATAGCCAAAAACTAGGCTATGCGACAATGTGATAGCCAATCACAAGTTGCCACATGACTACCGCCAGGACCATGGAATAGCAACCACCAACTGCGAAGAGCCGAGACCCATGCAGACAGATGGCAAGTGGTCCCATGATTGCATGTCAGAAAAGTTTGACATGCAGCCATGCGACAGCCTATAAGAACATGCCATCTATCCCCCCTCTGACACTAGGTCCACCGCACTCCACAAATAGAATCAACCATAGGTGCATGATCCCAAGGGGAAAGAATATTGCTTGCGATCACATACCGACCGTCGATCTCCTTTCCTGCCGCTTGAAGAAATGAGCCCACCTGCCAACCGCCAAGCATCCAGCCACTTCATGAAAAACCACTCGCCAAGTCATGAGATGCTTACCACTAACTGGCATAAAAGAGGAGATTATGCGATAACACAGTCGCAAGGTCGCCGAATAAAAAACTAATTGCCAAGCAGCTGGGAAGAACATCACTGAGAATTGAGACCACATAGACAGGTGGCAGGCGGTCACATGATCGTAAGTCAAAAAAATTTAACATGCAGCCATGCGATAGCCAATCAGGAAGAGCATTTGAAGGCTCGGGCCCACCTGTCATCGCACTTGCGCACTTAAGGAAAGCCGGCCATTAGGGAGCTGGGTGGTAGAAAATACACAAATTTTTCACAGTAGCAAAGGATTGAAAACACAGAGGCTTTTCAACATTGACACAAAGGCAAACAAGGATGCGAAAATATCAAAGATTTTATGCAAGCCAAAAAGGTGGAAAACATCATGGATTTTCAGAAACACTATGAGTTTTCAACACTTAGGTAGATTTTGAAATTTTATTTCCCTGCAGACCTTAAAACTTCAATATTTTTTTGGATCTTGTAATTTAGCTCGTGTGACTTGGACCAGAGCAAGGTGACACAGTAAAAAGCACGAGGTAGGACATTTAACAAACACATTGCATGGAACAGGCCAATTTCACAAGATTTTTCTATGACAGAAAATTGGCCTAACAGTGGCTCTGTCTAAGGATAATGGGTAACTTGTGCCCATGTGAGAATTCAAGATTTCTGAGAGAGAAGACCACCAACACGACAAAAATAAAGAACTCAAAAAATGTAGGGAACAGGAAGGAAAATCACACAAAAGAAAAGGGAAAGCTATTTACAGAGTTTACAAATATGTACAATCAGGCTCAAGGCCTCAAAAGAAAACCAGTGACCCTCCTGCATCAAAAATTTGGTTTTCATCCACATATGTGACCCCAAGTCTAAAAAGTTCTTTACCATTCTGCTGCACACATATGTGAGTACTCATGGGCTAAAGAATAAACTTGCACTAATCACCACCCTTATTTTTCCAGCCAAGACTATCATATTCATATTCAAACTCCAAGAAGTAGGAAACATCATCTACTTCTCCTTGATGACTAGAAACAAAAATTTGATCTAGTAATGCATCAGAAAATGTAGAATATTGATTGTCATGCATTACCATAAAATTACTTGGCTGAGAAGGAAATAGATCCTCTGATTTACCTTCACACATTACATCAGCCACTAAGCAACTTGGCTCTTCAATGATGTCTTCATGAATTGGACCATGAACCAAGTGAAGGTCATCTCCAAAGCTCTTATGACAGGGGAACACTGCATCATCATTTTCACCAAAAAAATTTCTGTCACAACTGCTGAAAGCAAAGTCTTCAACACTGTCACAATCAGTATCATATTTATCAAAATAAGGGAAAGGGCTTGAACAAGGAACTTGTTCATCACTCCAATCTTGGTGATAGGAAAACACACTATCATGTCCTTCTACCTCTTCTTCTACAGAGTCACTACCAGAGGGGAAACCTAATATGTCTGGGTCATTACATGAGGAGATCTCTGATGAAAAAGGATCATCACTATCACTTTGAACACTGGCCTCATTATCAGTGTCAAAGACCACATCATAGGGGGCTACAAATCAAAATCCAAAGTAGGGGCATACCTCTAAAATTCTTCAGCCAAGAGTACTGAAATCTTTTCACTGCTCAATAGACTTTGGACTTCTTCTTCATCTTCCTCAGTTTCACCCTTGGTGCTGCAAATATCATCCTTGTGAGGAACAAGGACAGACAACTCTAGCTTTAGATCATTTTGTGTGAAGCAATCTATGCAAGAATCATCATCTGCATCATATCCAATATTCTCCTCTTCATACAAAACATCATCACACCGGGACAAGAAAATTGTCTTCTCATGTTGACAAGAAGAAAAATCTGTAGAGAAAAATGAAATATTGCCAAATTCAGATTCATCTTCAGCACTCTCATATGCACTGATCTCAGAATCAGCTTCATAGTCAACACTCTCTACATAGTGAGATTCAACATCAGAAACACTGGTCTCCTCATGAACATCATCAGGAGCCACCAGTCTTAGCAAACTTATGTCCTCTGCTAACTACCAGTTCACCATTTTCAACCTTGCTAATTCCTTCTTGAGAGCAGCAACTTTATCAAAATGCTCAACAAACTTAGCTCTCAACACATCCCAAGAAGGGATTGAACATGAAGGCAAGGACAAGAACCACTTCCTTGGACCATCAAAAAATGTGTGCACAAATAACCTCATTGCAACATCTTCATGTTCAACATCCATATCTCCAAAAATACCCATGACAACATCAACATGCTGGCTTGCAGAAATAGACCCACCAGCCATGAATCTTGGTAAGCACTTCCCATCCTCAGCAGAGAACTCATTAGGGGCACCTTCAATGCCATCAAAATAAAAGGGCCTATATTCCTCCATGAGCAACTGCCCACTATAACTCATCCCTCTGCAATAGTGTTTAACACTTGATAGGGATACATTTCAATAAAAGAATACCTTGAAGTTCTACTGCAGAAGACTTTTGGTTGGAAGCAAGGCAGATCTAGAGCTCTCCATGCAGCTCCATCAGAAAATGATAATGTAGAGTCGCCACCTCCTTGAAAGGAAAATGTTCCACTATTTCTTCTTCTAACCAGCACAAAGCCACACCAGGTATACACACTATTTATCAGGAAGAACGCTGATCAAAAAGAGAAAATCAGAGCTGCCACTCACAACTAGGTGAGAAAATATAAGCAAATGCTTGTTTTGTATCTGACTCTTTTCTAGACTCTCCCCAACGGAGTCATCATTTTGTTGGTTCTTCTCCTTGTAGGACCAAACTTGAATCAAATAGTTGGGCTTAGATCTCAATTAGACACTCAAGTTTGACAAGGAAAACAAATCAATTGATGAGGATAGAGAGAAATCCTCCTTCTTCTTTGAGCTCCACATTCACTCAGGTGGGTATTGCCTTATCTGCACATTCAAAACACCTCATGACAAACCAAAGGTCTGCAGACAGATTAATGTGGAATAGCAGTCAATCTCCTATAGGTATCCTGTACCCCAATGATAGAAAGTCTCATGTAATAGCCCTACTTGCATGGAATGAGATTGAAAGCCAGAAACTTATCCTAACACCATGAAAAGGAAAGGGTGGAACTGAAAGAAAATGATTTTAAAGATGATTTTGAAGGGACCCTTGAGAAACCCTAAGTCTCTCTTAGACCAGTGGCTTATTTAATGGGTAGTAGAGTCAAATACTTCACTGCAACAGAGCTATGAAATAAGAAGACAACACACTCACCCTAACCAGATCATATCTTACCAAACCACCTGTGCACCCAAATATGTTACCACTTATCCAAAGGAAGACCTAGGAACAAGTAATACATTAACCAGCATCCGCTGGAAGACAAGCATGATGCATCTTTGATACCCCAGCCCATACATATCTGAACACCAGTCCTAGACTCAATTGGTTCTGCGAAAACAACTCTATTGCAGACACTAACTAGAAATGCAAATAGAAAGAGTACACACCCTTAATGTTGTAATCTATAAGTCTAAAACCTAAATAGAGACAATCTGATATAAGAACAAGTATGCTCCAATCTCATACATAAGACATCTGTTACAATTTCATTATATTCCCATAGTCAAAAAGGACAGAGAGAACACCCTGTATGTAGAGAAAAAGGAAAAATCTACAGGAAAAGGACCCTTCACTGGAACCAATTCTCTTCAAAAAATTTGCAGAAGAAGGAACCCTTACAAAAATGAACAACCTGCACTTTATACCACTAGTTGCCTTAGAATTCTCAGAGAGAATGCAACAAGCTACAGACAACTAGGGCTAGGGTTTCAACTACCCAACCAACCAAAAGAATACATCAAAATTTATTATAAGGGAAAGAAACCAAGAAATCTTAGAGAAATAGATCAAAGATGATCTCCAATCATCATAATTCTTAGAGCAGCATGTAGAAGATCACAGGTCTATCAAGAGAGCAGATCAAATCAACCACCCTGCAATCACACCTCAAGCCCTTCCATGTCAATCCTTACATGGTACAGATCCCCGCAAACACTCATGGCACCCTGGACCACACTGGAACGGTAGAGAAGTTCAATTTCACCAACTCTGGCCCCCTCTATCATCAATTGTAGTCCTTACTGGTCGGTGGAAACATCTCTGATATTTGAATTTGAACTCCAACGGCTAGTCTTGGCGCCAGCAGCACATCGGCACTCCTGATTCGATCAGAGATCGGCAATTAAGTCCCGACCGTAGATCTCTTCATCTTCCCAGGCTTCAGATCCTAACCCATTAAGCACCTCGGGTTTCATTCCGCGAACTGGTGACAAGGCAATATCCCAGTCGCAGAATGAAAATCTTAACTCCAGTTATACTCAGCGACCACACGACCACTCATCGCCAAGTCACCAGACTAACTAGCGAACTGCCAAATCATCTCATGAACTAGCGATAAGAATGAATTTATCATTGCTACCAAACCTTTATCCACTCTGCCATACCTTAGACCCCACCATTAACTCTACAACCGTGATGCTTGATGCCAGCTATCATCATGCCACAGACCTGGGCCCGCCATATGCCACATGTCACACTGTCACTCGCTGCAACTATCGAGACATACCTGCCATAGGACCCCAAGGACATGTGGCAAGTGGTCGCATGATCGCATAGCCAAAAACTATGCCATGCGACAATGCGACAGCCAATCATAAGTTGCCACATGACCGCCACCAGGACCATAGAACAGCAACCACCAACCACGAAGAGCTGGGACCCATACGGATAGATGGCAAGCAGTCGCATGATCACATGTTAGAAAAGTCTGACATGCGGCCATGCGATAGCCTATAAGAACATGCCATCTGTCCACCCTCTGACACTAGGACCACCGCGCTCTGCAAATAAAATCAACTGCAGGCGCATGATCGCAAGGGGAAAGAATATTCCTTACGATCACACATCGACCATCGATCTCCTTTCCTGCCGCTTGAAGAAATGAGCCCACCTGCCAACCGCCAAGTATTCAGTGACTTCGCGACAAACCACTCACCAAGTCATGAGATGCTAACCACTAACTACTAGAAAAATGGAGACTGCGCGACAACACAGTCGCCAGGTCACCGAATAAAAAACTAACCGCCAAGCAGCTGAGAAGAACATCACTAAGAACTGGGACCACGCGGATAGGTGGCAGGCGGTCGCATGATCACATGTCAGAAAAGTCTGACATGCGGCCATAAGAAAGCCAATGAGGAACAGCATTTGAAGGCCCAGGCCCACCTATCATCGCACTTGCACACTTAAGGAAAGTGGGCCGACAGGGAGCTGGGTGGTTGAAAACACATAGGGTTTTCAACATTGACACAAAGGCAAACAAGGATGCGAAAACATCAAAAATTTTATGCAAGCCAAAAAGGTCGAAAACATCATAGATTTTCATAAACACTGTGGGTTTTTGACACTTAGGCAGATTTTAAAATTTTGTTTCCCCGCAGACCTTAAAACTTTAATATTTTTTTGGATCTTGCAATTTAGCTCATGTGACTTGGACTAGAGCAAGGTGACACAGTAAAGAATGAGGTAGGATATTTAACAAACACATTGCATGGAACAGGCCAATTTCACAAGATTTTTCTATGATAAAAAATTGGCCTAACAATGGCTCTGTTTGGGGACGATGGGTAACTTGTGCCCATGAGATAATTCAGGATTTCTGGTAGAGCAGACCACCAACACGACAAAAATAGGGAGCTCAAAAAATGCAGGGAACGGGAAGGAAAAGCACACAACAGGAAAGGGAAAGGTATTTACAGAGTTTACAAATATGTACAACTAGGCTCAAGGCCTCAAAAGAAAACCAGTGACCCTCCTGCATCAAAAATTTGGTTTTCATCCACATATGTGACCCCAAGTCTAAAAAAAATTTTACCATTCTACTGCACACATATGTGAGTACTCATGGGCAGAAGAATAAACTTGCACTGATCACCACCCTTGTTTTTCCAGCCAAGACTATCATATTCATATTCAAACTCTAAGAAGTAGGGAACATCATCTACTTCTCCTTGATGACTAGAAACAAAAATTTGATCTAGTAATGCATCAAAAAATGCAGAATATTGACTATCATGCATTACCATAAAATTACCTGGCTGAGAAGGAAATATATCATCTGATTTACCTTCACACATTGCTTCAGCCACTAAGCAACTTGGCTCTTCAATGATGTCTTCATGAATTCGACCATAAAACAAGTGAAGGTCATCTTCAAAGCTCTTATGACAGGGGAACACTGCATCATCATTTTCACCAAAAAAATTTCTATCCCAACTGCTGAAAGTAAAGTCTTCAACACTGTCATAATCAGTATCATATTTATCAAAAGAAGGGAAAGGGCTTGAACAAGGAACTTGTTCATCACTGCAATCTTGATGATAGGAAAACACACTATCATGTCCTTCTACCTCTTCTTCTACAGAGTCACTACCAGAGGGGAAACCTAATATGCATGGGTCATTACATGAGGAGATCTCTAATGAAAAAGGATCATCACTATCACTTTGAACACTGGCCTCATTATCAGTGTCAAAGACCACATCATAGGGGGGCTACAAATCAAAATCCAAAGCAGGGGCATACCTCTGAAATTCTTCAGCAAAGAGTACTGAAATCTTTTCACTGCTCAATGGACTTTGGACTTCTTCTTCATCTTCCTCAGTTTCACCCTTGGTGCTGCAAATATCATCCTTGTGAGGAACAAGGACAGAAATCTTTGACTTTAGATCATTTTGTGTGAAGTAATCTATGCAGGAATCATCATTTGCATCATATCCAATATTCTCCTCTTCATACAAAACATCATCACACTGGAATAAGAAAATTGTCTTCTCATGTTGACAAGAAGAAAAATCTGTAGACAAAAAGGAAATATTGCCAAATTCAAATTCATCTTCAGCACTCTCATATGCACTGATTTCAGAATCAGCTTCATAGTCAACACTCTCTGCATAGTGAGATTCAACATCAGAAACACTGGCCTCCTCATGAACATCATCAGGAGCCACCAGTCTTAGCAATCTTATGTCCTCTGCTAACTGTCAGTTCACCATTTTCAACCTTGCTAATTCCGTCTTGAGAGCAGCAACTTTATCCAAATACTCAACAAACTTAGCTCTCAACACATCCCAAGAAGGGATTGAACATGAAGGCAAGGACAAGAACCACTTCCTTGCACCATCAGAAATTGTGTGCACAAATAACTTCATGGCAACATCTTCATGTTCAACATCCATATCTCAAAAAATACCCATGACAACATCAACATGCTGGCTTGCAGAAATAAATCCACCAGCTATGAATCTTGGTAAGCACTTCCCATCCTCAATAGAGAACTCATAAGGGGCACCTTCAATGCCATCAAAATAAAAGGGCCTATATTCCTCCATGAGCAACTGCCCACTACAACTCATCCCTCTGCAATAGTGCTTAACACTTGATAGGGATACATTTCAACAAAAGAATACCTGGAAGTTCTACAGCAGAAGAATTTTGGTTGGAAGCAAGGCAGATCTAGAGCTCTCCATGCAGCTCCATCAGAAAATGATAGTGAAGAGTCACCACCTCCTTGAAAGGAAAATGTTTCACTATTTCATCTTCTAACCAGCACAAAGCCACACCAGATATACACACTGTTTATCAGGAAGAACACTTATCAAACAAAGAAAATCAGAGCCGCTACTCACAACTAGGTGAGAAAATATCAGCAAATGCTTGTTTTGTATCTGACTCTTTTCTAGACTCTCCCCAGAGGAGTCACCATTTTTTTGGTTCTTCTCCTTGCAGGGCCAAACTTGAATCAAATAGTTGGGCTTAGATCTCAGTTAGACACTCAAGTTTGACAAGGAAAACAAACCAATTGATGAGGATAGAGAGAAATCCTCCTTCTTCTTTGAGCTCCACATTCACTCAGGCGGGTATTGCCTTCTCTACACATTCAAAACACCTCATGACAAACCAAATGCCTGCAGAGAGATTAATGTGGAATAGCAGTCAATCTTCTACAGGTATCCTATACCCCAATGATAGAAAGTCTCATGCAATAGCCCTACTTGCATGGAATGATATTGAAAGCTAGAAACCTATCCTAACACCATGAAAAGGAAAGGGTGGAGCTGAAAGGAAATAATTTTAAAGATGATTTTGAAGGGACCCCTAAGAAACCCTAAGTCTCTGTTAGACTAGTGCCTTATCCAATGAGCAGCAGAGTCAAATACTTCACTGCAATAGAGCTATGAAACAACAAGACAATACACTCACCCTGACTAGATCATACATTACCAAACCACCTGTGCACCCAAATATGTTACCACTTATCCAAAGGAAGACCTAGGAATAAGTAATACATTAACCAACATCCACTGGAAGACAAGCATGATGCATTTTTGATACCCCAGCCCATACATATCTGAACACCAGTCCTAGACTCAGTTGCTTCTATGAAAATAACTCTATTGGAGACACTCACTGGAAATGCAAATAGAAAGAGTACACACCCTTGATGTTGTAATCTATAAGTCTAAAACCCAAATGGAGACAATTTGATACAAAAACAAGTATGCTGCAATCTCATACATAAGACATATGTTACAATTTCATTATATTCCCATAGCCAGAAAGGACAGAGGGAACACCTTGTATGCAGAGAAGAAGGAAAAATCTACAGGAAAAGGACCCTTCACTAGAACCAATTCTCTTCAAAAAAATTGTAGAAGAAGGAACCCTTACAAAAATGAACAACCTGCAATTTATACCACTAGCTGCCTTGGAATTCTCAGAGAGAATGCAACAAGTTACAGATAGCTAGGGCTAGCGTTTCAACTACCCAACCAACCAAAAGAATACATCAAAATTTATTACAGGGGCAGGAAACCAAGCAATCTCAGAGAAATAGATCAAAGATGATCTCCAATCATCATAATTCTCAGAACAGCGCGTAGAAAATCACAGGTCTATCAAGAGAGAAAATCAAATCAACCACCCTGTAATTGCACCTCAAGCCCTTCCATGTCAATCCTTACATGGTACAGATCCCTGCAAACACTCATGGCACCCTGGACCACACTAGAATGGTGGAGAAGTTCAATTTCACCAACTCTGGCCCCCTCTGTCATCAATTTTAGTCCTTATTGGTCATTGGAAACATCTCTGAGATTTGAATTTGAACTCCAATGGCTAAGTCTTGGTGCCAGCAGCACATCGGCAGTCCTGATTCAATCGGAGATCGGTAATTAAGTTCTGACCATAGATCTCTTCATCTTCCCGGGCTTCAGATCCTAACCCATTAAGCACCTCGGGTTTCATTTCACGAACTGGTGGCAAGGCAATATTCTAGTCACGGAATGAAAATCTTAACTCCAGTTATACTCAGCGACCACACGACCAGTAATCGCCAAGTCGCCAGACCAACTAGCAAACCGCCAAATCATCTTGCAAACTAGTGACAAGAAGGAATTTATCGGTCCCGCCAGACCTTTATCCACTCTGCCATACCTCAGACCCCACCATTAACTCTGCAAACATAACGTCTGATGCCACGTATCATCATGCCACAAACTTGGGCCCACCATACGCCACATGTCACACCGTCACTCGCTGCAACTACCGAGTCATACCTGCCATAGGACCCCAAGGACATGTGGCAAGCAGTCGCATGATCGCATAGCCAAAAACTGGGCTATGCGACAATGCGACAGCCAATCACAAGCTGCCACATGACCGCCGTCGGTACCACGGAATAGTAACCACCAACTGTGAAGAGCCGGGACCCATGCAGACAGACAGCAAGTGGTCACATGATCACATGTCAGAAAAGTCTGACATACGGCCATGCGACAGCCTATAAGAACATGTCATCTATCCCCCCTCTGACACTAGGACCACTGCTCTTTGCAAACAGAATCAACGGCAGGTGCATGATCGCAAGGGGAAAAAATATTCCTTGCGATCACACGCCGACCGTCGATCTTCTTTCCTGCCGCTTGAAGAAATGAGCCCACCTGCCAACCGCCAAGCATCCAATGACTTTGCGACAAACCACTCGCCAAGTCATGAGATGCTAACCGCTAACCACTAGAAAAGAGGAGATTGTGCGACAACACAGTCGTCAGGTCACCGAATAAAAAACTAACCGCCAATTAGCTGAGAAGAACATCACTGAGAATTGGGACCACGCAGACAAGTGGCAAGTGGTTGCATGATCGCATGTTAGAAAAGTCTGACATGCGGCCATGCGACAGCCAATCAAGAAGAGTATTTGAGGGCCTAGGCCCACCTGTCATCGCACTTGCGCACTTAAGGAAAGCCGGCCGACAGGGAACTGGGTGGTCAAAAACACACAAAGTTTTCACAGCAGCAAAGGATTGAAAACACATAGAGTTTTCAACATTGACACAAAGGAAAACAAGGATGTGAAAACATCAAGGATTTTAAGCAAGCCAAAAAGGTCGAAAACATCATGAATTTTCAGAAACACTGTGGGTTTTCGACACTTAGGTAGATTTTGAAATTTTGTTTCCCCGCAGACCTTAAAGCTTTAATATTTTTCTAGATCTTGCAATTTAGCTCGTGTGACTTGGACCAGAGCAAGGTGACACAGTAAAGAGCACGAGGCAGGACATTTAACAAACACATTGCATGAAATAGGCCAATTTCACAAGATTTTGTTGTGACAAAAAATTGGCCTAACATGTCTTACTATATCTTTTTATATATCTATGTAAATGTATCTCTTCTCGATGATGCAAGCTTGCAAGTACCGAGCATTGACTCCACTTGGTCTCACAGGTCTAAGTGTGCCCTCAAAATCCCTGATCACTGTTGTTGTTGTTGTGGAGATATCACCAAGGTTCTGTGAGAATGAATTCTACCTCTGAGCCTTTATGTTTCTTAGTTGGGGAGTTCCTGAGTCAGTCTTTGTTTTGTCTCAGTTTGTTGGATTTTGTGGAACTTGTTTCTTGTCTCTTGCATGTATGGGTTAGGAGATCTCGTGAAAGGTAACTCTAATTCTATTGTATAGTATATTCTATCATTTATTAGTAGTTACCTTATTAGAATTATTGTATCATCTAATAATTTTTTTAAGGGTATGATTAAAATAATGTTTTATAATATCCATAATAATAAAATATTTTATGATATTAATAATACTATGTTTTAATAATATTAATAATGGTATATGTACACATAGGCATATAGGTCACACATATGCATATGGTTACATATATATTTATATATTTGTTATGGATAAGTAATTATTGCAATTAAATAATATTAGTAAGATATTAAATAAAGTCACTTTTATGGATAAAAATAAATATATATTTGGTAAACTCTTTTACCATAGCATAAGCAACTAGGTAACTTAGTATTAGTAAATATACTTTAAAATAAAGTAATTTACTATTGCTTCCTTAAATCAAGGAAATATGAGAGATAAAACTAATGTTAACTATCTCTCTTCCTGAGAATGGCTTTATTAAATATATATTAACCCTAAATATTAACCAATAATTGGTTTGGATAGTTGCATCAGTTGGTTTTCCTTTGCAACTACTCCCTCAATCTATATACGGGAGAGATCCCTGTGAGATGGGGAGTTGGCTGGAAATTTATATCTACGAGAAGCTTCATTATTATTATTTTGGGATAGGATACTTTGAGTTAGGAAATCTATTATTTGCTGGAGGAGTTTGTGCCTGCATCCATAAGGAATTTGTAGGAGTACTTGGAGTAGGCCAATCTATTCAGGATTCTCTTCTCCAACGATCTCTCCACAAGACTTTAGGTAGGAGCTATCTTGGAAGATCAACCTCCCTAAGTGCTTTTTTGTTGGATTGAATTGTTATCTATTTCTTTCGGTCTTGTGTGAGTTTGCATCATAGAGAATGTATGTGCAATTGTATTATGGTTGTAGTAGGGAATTGAATAGTTTTAGGAGCAAGGATAAATATGCTTATGTTTGAATATATATTGATGTCACAAATTATTCTACTTTCTACTATGAATTGTATAGTCTTCATTTTTGCATTTATTAGAGTCTGGAATCTCCCTAGGATGTTTTTTATACCCTCCTTTATGTCTCAAAGATCTGTAGGTACTTCCAGACCTTAGGAAGTTTTATTTTTCTTCATTATCTACATGCTAAATTTTGCACCACTTTTTGATTCTAAGATCTAGAGTAGAGATGTTTTGTAGGTAGGATGGGTTTTAGGGATTTTTTAGAAGGGAAAGCTCCGACGAGAATTATGTTCATGAATCCCAGAAGTTCGATGAAAAGTGTATCCAAATCTGAACTGCAATTCACCATCCTATACCTATACCTACAAGAAAAATGGTTTTGTTGTTTGGATGAGGGATTTACCTTAGTCAAACCCCAGTTTGGAATCAACCTTAATAATGAAATTGAAATAGAGAATGCTAGCAAGTAGTAGAAGTAGTTCTAACAATGAAGCTATGATATTCAATAGATATGCAATTGTATTTCAAATGAAAAAAAATATGTTGGTATGAAAGCTTGGACATAACATTAACAAATGTAAATCAAAACCTCCATGATTGTATGCTTGGAATCCACCTTGAGGGAAGAATGAATGGATCTTGAATATGAACAAAGGATCTTGAAGGAAGATCACACCACCATGATGGATAGATCTAGGGTTTGAATGATGAATCTTGAATGCTTGAATCAAATCCCTTCAAAGGCTTGAATGCTTGAATCCTTGATCTTCAAAGGAGAACTTGAATGCTTGAATGGATGATTGCTTGAATATTTCCGTGCTTGATAATTCTTGCTTGAGAAATATGGAGAAGAGATCATGAAATTTCTTGGTCAAAGATTTGATCTCAAAATTTGATGCCAAAACTTGACGGATGCTCATGAATAATTGATGGATAAAATGAGAGAGGAAGGCTTCCTTTTATAGTGATCTAGGGCACAAACTCCTAGAGGAGGCCAACATTAGAGAATTAAATACCAATTAACCTTAACCCCTAGAAATAGACCTAGATTAAATGCAATTTAAGAGTTTACCATTCCAAAAGCCGAAACAACCGACCTGAAAGCGGGAAAATAAAACTTTTCAAAGCCCGACATCCCAAAACTCTCGGAACTTAAAAATTGGACCTGGGGTCAGGGTCAAGGTTGAATCTTCCCTAGGTTAGAGTCAAGGTCAACTTTGACCTAGGTTAGGGTTGAGATCAACCTTGACCCATCAGGTCGTCATTGACCTAGAAAGTCAAAATCTTCAATTTCTCAAAGAAAGTCATCAAAAAGAGGCTGGAAACAAGGAGAGAGAAGCAAAACAAGGGGGAAAGAGCCAAATTCATGCAAAGACCAATTCACAGCACTTGAAATGACTCCAAACCACTTACTCAGAGGGCTAAAGGCTCTTAACATGGAAGTCCTTCCATTTTAAGATGATACATTAAGCCCCCACTTTAGCAAGACTATGGATTCAATGAAAACTCTTGGTAAAGGAGAAGAAAGAAGAGAGCCAAGTGGATTCACAATGAGATAAAATAACACTTTATCTTAAGGACACAAGCCCCCAGGCTAAGGATTCTAACTCAACATACACACACGAGGGTGCGAAAATAAAGAGAAAACTAAAAGACCCAAATCAACTAGTAAAGGAAACCTTGGTAAGAAATGCTTCCTATACTAATATCATATTCAGAAAGCTATCATAAAAGCATAAATGATTACATATGAAAGACAAGAGAAACACTATAAATAACATAGCTTCATGATCCAATCCTACTAGCATGAAAGCGAAAAGAGAGAAAAGAGAAAGTGATTACCTCGTCTAGTAAGATGCCCACCTTACCATGAATCACCAAGGAGGGAGAGCCAAACAGGTGGCCAAATCTGATAGTTCACCCATAAATTGTGCTTTGAAATTGTAATGTGTCTTCTGACAGCTTTTGGAATACCCATAGATCCACCTTCTTGTATCACTATGAATATGAAATGTGTGTCTCCTTAGGATTTAGCAACTTAAGTGCGTTACCTTCGGAAGATTTAGCATACTTGAAAATTGAAAAATGTGTGTCTCTTCAAGATTTAACAACCTGCGTGCATTACCTTCTCAGGATTTAGCATATAAAAAATTGAAAAATGTGTGTCCCTTCAGGATTTAGAAACTTATGTGCATTACCTTTAAAGGATTTAGCATATTGAAAAATTGAAAAATGCGTGTCTCTTTAGGATTTAGCAACTTATGTGCGTTACCTTCAGAGGATTTAGCATAAAAATAAAAAAAACTATAGTACAAGGGAGACCCTATATATGCCCCCCTCCTTATCATGGTTGTCTACTAGACATGATAAGGAAGAGAAAGAGGATACCTACTTCACAATATAAGGAGATCATGTTTAACAACAATGTACACTGCATTCTTAGCGAAGGGTATTAACCCCTACATCCAGGAATATAGATAATTGTGAAAAGGATATTTCACTTATGGAAAAAGGATCCTCAAAGAGAAAAAGATCTTATCAACAAGACCCCCACCATAGAGGAGTGATTTTAGATTAAAAAAATTAGCTTTCAAAAAGAAACAAAGATTCAATCATCTAGCCCCCTGCAATCAAGAGGAAGAGGAATCTTTGAAATGAGAGAAACAACTCTAACACCAAAGCAAGGGTAAGAGTTTATAATAAAAATAATTTGCAAAATAAAGAAGAGGTGATGACTTAGGACAACAACCTCTCATATAAGATGGATGTCCATAGTCAAAACATCAGTCTGTATAATGAAATAATGTTGCCAAATAAATAAATACCACAAAGCTAAGGAAAGCAGATCCCTAGACAAAGAGAAAGAAAAAGGAACCTTGCCCGCCAGGGATGAAAAGAAAGGGATACCTTAGAAAATCTATCTTGAGTATAGAATCTATGGATGATTATGAACATAATACAAAACCATAGAGAGATAGGAAAGAAAGAATGCCAATTAAGCTCAAGATACAATATATGCTAAAAGCCTAATAGATCCTAAGAGACTGGATGAAAATACACCTCTTGCCCCCCAGTCCATAGACAAGAGGAGAAGAAATCTATATTATATCAGAATGAGGAGTATCCCCTACATCAAAATTATGAAGGAATTGTAAAACTGCACAAGAATGAGACATAATTCCTAAAGTAGCTCTTTCCCTAACATATATCTTGAAATGCTAACAATCAGCAAGTAAATGCGTATTACTATAATGAAAAGGAAATTTATACTTGGTTAAAGCATCTTTCAACATAGGTTTAAATATTTCTTTGTTGGAATTCATTAATTGAACATACACCCTCTTAGCTGCATCTTGACGAATATCAGTGTTATCTATGGTAGGTGTAGGTATCTAGGAACATGAAGAGGAGGACTATGATCAACATCACCTACCTTGATTTGAGATTGTAAATAACCAAAACCATGCACATCATGTTTAGGGGGTATATGAATTGGATACTTGATACCATGCTCATTAACTCCTAGCCCTAAACCTCTATAACCTCATTTAGTCATCATATTAAATCATGTAGTGTATATATTATGTAAAGCTTCTATAGGAGGTGATTGTTTATCATGCTCATGAGTAAAGGTTGTATAAGGTGGGATAATAGGTTTTGAAGAAGTTTCTTTACCCTTTCCTTTAATATCATCATGAATCAGAGGAGAAGGTAAATCAAAAAACTCTTGCACATCTGCATCATGAACTATAGCTTGAATCCCATCATAAGTATGGGAAGAACTAGGGATAGTAGATGGAGAATTAAGCATCGAAATAGGAAGATTAGGCATCAAATTAGGAATGATGGGATTATGATTAGGAAGATTAGGAGATGGTGTATCATCTACCCAATTCTTCACATAATCCAAAAGAGTAATAAGGCTACCACATAAATCTTTAATGAAAGTTTTGAAAGTAAGAAGACTATTATCAGTCAATTTCATAAAAGCATAGGCGAGTGCAAAATGAAGGATCATCAACATAATGAAGTGAATGATACTCTCATAAACATCATAAGTATGGTAAAGAGATGCTAAAAGAAGGGTAATAAAGAACATAATTACACACCAAAGAATCTTAACAATCTTCATAGTAAATAAAATGCAAGAAATATTTTTGGATTTTGTTGGATATATAGATTTTTTTGTATTTTTGAATTAAAATGCAAGAGCATAAAAGAAATCTAATCTTGATGCAAGAAAAGAAAAGACCTAGCACCAAAAAAGAAAGAATTGTAACATAAAAGGAAAATCTAACACAATAAGGGCATCTAAATCCACAAAAGAAAAGGGGTAAGCTTGTCGGGTTCACCAAAATGAATAATGGTGAAATGGATTCACCATTATGAATAGGACAGAATAGGGATAGGGGATGAATGTGAATTGTGAAATATATGTGATGGAAAATGTTATGGACATACAAACTAAATAAAATAGGAATACTTATCTTGAAAAGAGGTTGATGCAAAAATCACTACTTTCTAATGTCTATGTTCAGTTTTGGGATATTCTGCAACCTACTTCGGACTGGAAATGCCGAGACAAAGAAAACCCAAAAAACTTTTGTCCTTATTAGGTTAGGTCAACTTTGACCCAAATAGCGGGGCACAATCTTACCCCTCACTAAAGGTCATCCCTAACCCAAAACAGCTCTGACAGAAATTTTGTTCGCAAATCCCGAAAGTTTGACGAAAAGGGTATCTAGATTTGAACTGCAATTTATCATCTTGTACTTGTACCTACAAGAAAAATGGTTTTATTGTTTGGATGAGGGCTTTTCCTTAGTCAAACCCAAGTTTGGAATCAACCTTAATAATGAAATTGAAATAGAGAATGCTAGCAAGTAGTAGAAGTAGATCTAACAATGAAGCTATGATATTCAATAGATATGCAATTGTATTTAAAATGAAAACAAGTATGCCAGTATGAAAGCTTGAACATAACATTAAAAAATGTAAATCAAAACCTCCATGATTGTATGCTTGGAATCCACCTTGAGGGAAGAATGAATGGATCTTGAAGATGAACAAAGGATCTTGAAGGAAGATCACACCACCATGATGGATAGATTTAGGGTTTGAATGATGAATCTTGAATGCTTGAACTAAATCCCTTTAAAGGCTTGAATGCTTGAATCCTTGATCTTCAAAGGAGAACTTGAATGCTTGAATGGATGATTGCTTGAATGTTTCCTTGCTTGAGAATGTTTTCTTGAGAAATATGGAGAAGAGGTCATGAAATTGCTTGGTTGAAGATTTGATCTCAAAACTTGATGTCAAAACTTGATGGATGCTCATGAATAATTGATGGATAAAATGAGAGAGGAAGGCATCATTTTCTAGTGATCTAGGGCACAAACTCCTAGAGAAGGTCGACATTGGAGAATTAAATCCCAATTAACCTTAACCCCTAGAAATGGACCTAGATTAAATGCAATTTAAGAGTTTACCATTCTGAAACCTGAACAACCAACCTGGAAGCGGAAAATAAAACTTTCTGAAGCCCGACATCCTGAAACTCTTGGAACTTGAAAATTGGACCTAGGGTCAAGGTCAAGGTTGACTCTGCTCTAGGTCAAAGTCTAGGTCAACTATGACCTAGGTCAAGGTCGAGCTCAACCTTGACCCATCAGGCCATCATTGACCCAAAAAGTCAAAATCTTTAGTTTCTCAAAGAAAGTCATCAGAAAGAGGCTAGAAACAGGGAGAGAGGAGTAGAACAGGGGGAAATAGCTAGATTCATGCAAATACCAATTCATGATGCTTGACATGACCCCAAACCACTTCCTCATAGGGCTAAACTCTCTTAACATGGAAGTGTTTCCATTTTAAGATGATACAAATCTTATCCATTACATCCATCTACATTAATCAAAATCTAAAATAGGACCATCATTTGACATGTGTCCCATCTCTAATGCTTCTACATGTGTAAGGATGCCTCTTTATCTCACACATGTGAACATGCACTCTTATAAGCATCTTTGACTTCCACCTCAACCCTTGCATGCTCCAACATATATGAGCATGCCAACTTTATGCACACCTTTCTCACACATGTGTGACCATGCTATTTTGGAAGTGCATGCTAAGCCTCCAAATCAAGCTTTTACCATTTGATTCATTCTTGTTGCAAAGTGTGCACGGGCTTGGTCTCCTTATGTTGTGCAAGATGACAGTTAGGTTCACAACATGGCTTAACTACCTCCCATGTTCTATAAGTCAAGTGGTTCTATTGGGTATTAACAGGTTGATCTTTTCGCGCATTAACAACCAACAATTGGTATAAGAGCCTAGGTCATGTGTTCAAACCTTGTGCTTTCACTGCAAGAGATTGTTGCAAGGTGTGCACCCTTGGTCTCCTTATCTTGTACAACACAACACTTGGGTTTGCAACATGGCTTAGCTGCCTTCTATGTTCTATAAGTCAAGTGGTTGTGTTGGACATTAATAGGTCAATCTTTTGGTGCAATGACAACCAATTATTCTTACTTTGTTGCTTACACATATTGAGCATTCTTAGCTCTTATGCCTCATGTGGCACATGACTACAAACTTCATCTCGTGCCTCCAGTTTCCTCAAATCCTATGTCTCCAACTTTGTATCTTAGTCATTGGTTTTTCTCTTTTATAAAATATAAATTAAAGACATCCCCTTCTATTTTCATTATTCACTTCCATAATATACTTATGCTATCTATTTGATCACCTACCAAGTCATACTATCATCACACTATTTTATTAATCAATCATCCTTATTCTATGATCATGTTGATGGTCTACTAAGCAATCACATTCCCTCACCATACATCATGCAAAGAGCACAAGAATTGGAGCATTAGGTGCACTCCATTTCCACTCAATCAAAGGAGTAAAGAAAAACAAAGTAAAAGGTTACACTTATTAGATTTGATTCATTTTGTTTATATTCCTTAATTTTTTCCATGTCCCAGATCCACTAGAGTTGACTAAATAATTTATTCAAAATATTTTGGAACACTAGGGAATTTCCATAGAGAGTATTTGGTTCACTCAAGATCATTCCTCATTATACAGTTCATGAGGTCTCTTTATAGACTCCAATATTTTCAACCTTAAAAAATATTTTGTAGAAAATTTATACACCAAATTTTTATTTATTTTTTCTTATGGAAGGTAGGAAGTAACCTAAAATTATGAATGATTAAACACGTAGTTGTCATGTCTTAGATTTTTAAGATTTATTAGCTAGGGATTAAATATAATAGTGGAGCATACCTGACTTCAAGATTTGATTAGTCTTGACACTCCTACCAAATTATAGTCATTCCATATCATATCCTCGTCATCCATTGCATTTATTGTCATTATTGTCATGTCCATCACACTTTTTTGCACAATTAGGATCTCGACATTTTATGATGTCATTTTGGGCTCTATGTGTTGGCATTAAGCAGAATTGCCACTAGTGACAACACTTATTTGCGTTCTCAGTGCAAACCGAGCAGACAGTGCAAACCAAGCAGACAGTGCAAACCGAGCAGACAGTGCAAACCGAGCAAGTTAGTACAAACCGAACAGGACAGTGTAAACCGAGTAACATCATGTCTACCGAGTCACCAGTATTTACCGAGTTCAAAACCTACCGAGTGATCAATATGAACCGTGCCTTCACTTCTACCGAGTGCATGACGATGCCGAGTAATGCAGTGGACACCGAGTATCAGAAAGTCACCGAGTTAGTTTGCAGGAACCGTGTAACCATACTTGGGCCGACTTAGTAGCACTTATGTTTATTTGTCAAGTCGACTTTGTAATTATAATTGTAATTAATTGTTTAAGACTTGTATATAAACAAAGTTGTAAAAATGTCAAGATGTATGAAAGAAGTATATATGTGAAAAGAGAAAGAAAGGCAGAGATAAGAAAATTACAGAAGGCTTCAGCAGTATAAGGAACAACAAAGACAAATTCATCATAGAAGGTGATCAGTACATCAGCGAATCTCAATCAGCAATCCAGTTGCAAAGCAAGAGATCTACTGTTTCATTCTAACAGGTGAATCAGTACTAAATCCTTTAACCGGGTAGACTTAACAGTCTTTTGTAAAATCTCTTTACCGAGTGCATACTTCATTGTATGTTTGTAAATCCTTTAACAGGGTGGATTTAGCAATCCTTATTGCTCCTAACAAGGCAAATCATCAGAAGTGATCAAATTGTAAGCCTTAACCGGCCAACTTTATTCTGCAGTATTAAAGCTTTATGGGTTTCATCCCCACCCCAGTTTTACTTTCTTTTGGAAGGTTTCTGGGTAACCAAATCTATGTGTCATTATTGTGAATGCTTTTAAGTTTCATTCTTTCTGTATGCAAAGGTTAAAAGTAAATTACATGTTAAAATTGTAAGAAAATTTGGAGTTACTGATTCACCCCTCCCCTCTCAGTAACTCGGTTAATTCCTGAATATTTCCAACAATTGGTATCAGAGCAGCATTGGTTCTCAAGATAAAGCTTAACTAGCTTGAGCAAAGATCCAGGACAATGGAGGTATTCAAACTGAACAAGGTGATTGAAAATGAAAAGCTAGATCTGGAAATGGCCATAGCTAAACTCAAAGAAGCAAAAGAACATCTTTCCCAATCCCTAAGAAGAAGGAAGGAACTTGCAAATCAGATGAATGATCAGAATTACATTGAAGAAAAGATTGAAGATCTTTTTCCCTCAAATAACTTAGATGAAGCAAACAATGCTGTCAAAGAACTCCTAGAAAAGAATGGGTCTCTGCAGGAAGAAGTGAGAAAATTGAAAAGAGAACAAGAGCTACACTCTACAAGATTCTGTGAGATCTTGGAACAAAGAAACAAGTTGAAAGATGAATTAGATGGAAGAAACATTGAAGTCCAAAATAAAACCCTTCAGCTAGAAAACCTAATTGATCAGATCTCTCATACAAATGAGGAAATTCTGAATCTAAGATCAGAAATAGAAAGCACAAGAGAAGAACTAAGATCTGAAAAGGAAATCAATCTAAGATTGGTGGATGACCTAAACGCTGAAAAACAAATCAATGAAGGGATGCTGAAAAGCCAAGAAGACTTGAATCAGCTATATGAGCGAAATCTTCATAGGCAAAAAGGAAAAGCAGGACTTGGATACAAAGGAGAAGGCGAATCCTCTAAGCAAGGTACTCAAAGAAATCAAAAACCTACTTGTAATCATTGTGGTAAAATAGGACATACTTCAAATAAATGTTGGAACAATGAAAAAGCAGAATTCAATGGAAAATGTTACAGCTGCAATCAACCTGGTCACAAAGCAAATGAATGCAGGGAAAAACCTAGATTCAGAGGTAATTGTCACAAGTGCAACAAACAAGGTCACAAGGCATCCGAGTGCAGATCCAAGACATATAATCCAGCAGAACAAATTATGAAAGCAATGTTTGGATGGGACTACAACACCTGGTGTAGATGTCATTACTGTGGAGAATATGGACACATTGGCATGAATTGTATAAAACATCATTTAAGGAAAAGAGATACTACCGTAAGATGCTTCAAATGCACTAAACTCGGTCACATAGCCAGAAACTGCATGAATGCTAGTGAAGTTGAAGATGGAAAGAAGAATGAAGCAACTAAGGTCAGGAAACAGGTGAGACAAAAATGGATTCCTAAAGCTACCGAGCAATCCAGTCCAAGTAATGGAATGGATGGCTCTACCGACTCAAACTAAATTTCCAAGAAAGCACTGGAACTGTATTCTCATAGACCAATTTCAAGTAGTTCCAGAACCGAAATTAAAAGAAAGATCTAAATTAGCATGCAAGATGCAGGGAGGTCGGTATCAATCTTCACCGAGCAAGGTCGGTATCATTCTTCAACGAGCAAGGTCGGAGCAATATGAATTCTCGAGTTCACCGAGTTGCGAAGTCTTTACCAAGCAATTAATTCTTAGTGGGTGACAGTCTGTCAGAATTCATACCCTAATTTGTACTAAGCATTAATGACAGAGTTGTAAACAAAAAGCAAGTAATCGAACTCATTCTTCACCGCGAACCTTTAGCACTTTGAGAGCAGAAAATTTCAAGAGCAACCCAGCGATTCAATACTTTTGCGAAAGGAATTTTCTGTGAGCTATCATGGCATCATCCAGCACTTCAGCGAAGAAAGGATCTGATATGTTGGTCCAAGGGGAATGGAGAGCACCAGATTTCAAAATCGTGCCCGCAATTGCAGCAGCCCTAGATCCGAACGGAGCTCAATCTCAGATTCCTCCTAAGGTACTGCTTATTAACGATATCCGCAATCATTTTAACTATTCAATTCATGAAATGGGGAACCTAGAACTAGATATTGTGCATGAGGAACTGTGTGTGGATGGTATTCTGAAACCCGAGCACAAACATCTGGAAGATAAAGGTTTAGTTCACATTGCACATCTACCCTGAAACTTTCGAGATAAATGGGTTAGATACATTCTCAGCCGTGTACATGATGGCAAGATTTGGCTTGAGCAACCTATTGAGATAACAAAAAGGATGATTCAACAAGTCACCAGTCTTCCCATGTTGAACAAAGCAAAAACCACCAAAACCCTGGGTCGGACGGAACTAGAGAAGAAAACCCTAGCCGAGTGGGACGGTAGAGGCATGAAAGTTAGCAGCATTACCGATGCTGAACTGAAGTTTGGTACACACATTATTGCCCATAAGATTTACAGTTCTAGTCGACAGAACAGTGTCTCCTGTGAAGCTATTGACCTAGCATACAAAGTGGTCAAGAATAACTTAACATTTGACCTAGCAGACTTATTGTTAAAATAGTTTAACAAAAACATGGAAAGCATTAAAACTTCCAAAAACAATCCATGTAAGTTTGGATCCTTATTGATCTGTTTATTCTTCTATGTTCAGAAATTCTTCCCTTCTAAAGGAAAAGTTGTATGGAGAAAAGATGTGCCAGTCCTCTATGAAATAAATGAATACATCTCAGAAATGGGTGAAAATTTTGAAAGCATCATGGATAATTATTTTGAGTCTTTCAAAGAGAAAATGAATGACAGATTCCGGATTCCACAGAAGTTGGTGGAAGATTACAAAGATGACATTTGTTTTATGGTGGATTGTGATAATATATATATTCAAGCAGTTAAACCGAGGACTGTATATGTAAAACCTCTTCCTTATGAGGTAAATATTGATGAAACCAAGAATATCATTGAAGCTCTTCTTAATCAGCCTGTCAATCCCAAAGCTCCATATTTTGGAACATATGATGAAGCTAAGGTGAGAATTGAACTAAGCATAAAGCTTCCACAGGCGGTAAACAAAGGAAAGAAGAGGATAGCCAAAATGCAAATGATAACCGAGGACAAAGAAGAAAAAGATGAAGAAGAAGAGGAAAAGGATGAGAAAACAGAGGAACCAGAACCTGCAAAGAAGAAAGGAAAGGTTTTCATCACTAAGGCACCTAAGCCTCCTACTGCTGTATTTACAAGGAGAAATACAAGAGGCAAGGCAGACAAGGCAGACAAGGCAGATAAAGACATAGTATTCAAAAGGCCTCCTCTAAACCTTCAAGAAAAGCTCAAACTCTTTAGAGACGGATCAGGATCTGGAGTAAGTAACATAAAATCCTTAAAATATGAAACCAGATCGGAAACAGAACAGAAGGAAATAGAAGATGCTGTTATTGAAAAGATGGGACAGTGGAAATACTCTCCTGAAGAAATAGCCCCACAGGTTCCAGCAGTTCTATTAAATCCAATAAAAATGAGATGGAGCAATGCAAAGCAAACTGTGATAGACATATTTGATCAAACCTTGAGACAGTTGATGCCGAGCTTGAAAAATGATGAAGTAAAGAAAGCATTAAAAGAAAATGAAAATAAGATGACATTGAAGTTCAATACTTGTTTGATTTTGATCAACAATATTGAATCGGTTGTGAAGGCTGCAAATGCTACATGGAAGAACATATACCACCTTCACCAACCGAGTATTGAAATAGTAATAATAAAAGATATTGAAGATGACAGTGATGAACAAGAAGAAGACACTGAGGTAGATGATACTGTGAGGATAGCAGCAGAAGTCATTGCATCCCTTCCTACCTCTCCAGTAAAAGTTTCTATATCCAGCCCGGAGACACCTTCAAGCATGGTTGTGACAACTTCCACATTTGTCCAATCATCCCTAGCAACAACAGAAGCAGCTACCATTTCTTCTACCGAGTTGCAGTCTCCCGCATCATCAAGTTTTCCAGCAGTAAGTTTTCCAATTTTTGAATCTTCAAGTGTAAATATTTTAAGCTCTCCAGTAGAAAGTATACCAGTATCTATAGCCAGCCCTACTTTATCTACTGTCACTACTACCAAAGCATTAAGTTCAGATAAGCCTAAGGCTCTACCGAGTATAAAATTTTTGGGTAAGAATGTAGTAGAGGATATAGACCTAGATGAAGAGATAGAGATTCCTACATTAGATTTTGCAAATCTATCAGCGGACCAAATGCAAAATATAGGTGAGATCCTCCAAAGGAAAGAAAAACAAAAGAAGCTTAAAGAGGAGAGAGACAAGGAATATCAAATCATCAAGGATGCTAAGGACATTTTGTCTGATGCATTAGGCATTAAAGTAGACTCCTCCCAACATGTTTTGTTACAATTAGCAGAAGCAGTTGATAAATACAATGAGGATTCATCTGGGACAGAAAAATTAGTGGAAAGAGCCGAGAAGAGATTCAACAATAAAGTGCTTAAGCACATTGCTCAGCACATAGCTATTAACCAAGTAGAATTGTCTTCAGTTTTGTCAAACACTGAATCTATCTATTCGAATGCTACCTCTCTTTTGGCCAGACTGTGCAACATTGCCGAGTTTACAAAGGATGTTAAGGATAAAATGAATAAAATGGATGAGGACATGAAGACTAGCATACAGAAGCTGCAACTTGAACCAAGTTCAAGCTCTGCTCATCACATGAAAATTTCACACCTATCAAATATGCAGTCTGATCTACTGAAAGAAGACACAAGGATCCAGTCCACACTGCTAGACATCCAACACATGATCCTTCCCATCATGAATACAATGTATAAGCACATTGAACATTCCAAAACATTGATTCATGACAATCAGTTCTCTATAGCAGATCACATGATTGAAATCTCTGCAGAAGTCCAAATTGCTATACAAACATGTAAGATCCTGCAAGAAAGTTGGGACAGAACCCTGGCACTAATAATGAAGGTACATTCTGATTTTCTATCAAATTTTGGATTCTCTCTGTAAATAACTTGTATACACACCTTTGGCATTATCGTCAAAAAGGGGGAGATATGTATAGAAGAAGATTTGTATAGAAACAGTAAGCACATTGAAAGGGGGAGACAATGTATAAAGCCCTATATTTTGAAAAATCAAAATAAAACTCAGCATGATTCATGTATATAAGTTTTGGCCAATAAGTGTTTTTGTCACTAATGCCAAAGGGGGAGATTGTTGGCATTAAGCAGAATTGCCACTAGTGACAACACTTATTTGCGTTCTCAGTGCAAACCGAGCAGACAGTGCAAACCGAGCAGACAGTGCAAACCGAACAGGACAATGTAAACCGAGTAACATCATGTCTACCGAGTCACCAGTATTTACCAAGTTCAAAACCTACCGAGTGATCAGTATGAACCGTGCCTTCACTTCTACCGAGTGCATGACGATGCCGAGTAATGCAGTGGACGCCGAGTATCAGAAAGTCACCGAGTTAGTTTGCAGGAACCGTGTAACCATACTTGGGCCGACTTAGTAGCACTTATGTTTATTTGTCAAGCCGACTTTGTAATTATAATTGTAATTAATTGTTTAAGACTTGTATATAAACAAAGTTGTAAAAATGTCAAGATGTATGAAAGAAGTATATATGTGAAAAGAGAAAGAAAGGCAGAGATAAGCAAATTACAGAAGGCTTCAGCAGTATAAGGAACAGCAAAGACAAATTCATCACAGATGGTGATCAGTACATCAGCGAATCTCAATCAGCAATCCAGTTGCAAAGCAAGAGATCTACTGTTTCATTCTAACAGGTGAATCAGTACTAAATCCTTTAACCGGGTAGACTTAACAGTGTTTTGTAAAATCTCTTTACCGAGTGCATACTTCATTGTATGTTTGTAAATCCTTTAACAGGGTGGATTTAGCAATCCTTATTGCTCCTAACAGGGCAGATCATCAGAAGTGATCAAATTGTAAGCCTTAACCGGCCAACTTTATTCTGCAGTATTAAAGCTTTGTGGGTTTCATCCCCACCCCAGTTTTACTTTCTTTTGGAAGGTTTCTGGGTAACCAAATCTATGTGTCATTATTGTGAATGCTTTTAAGTTTCATGCTTTCTGTATGCAAAGGTTAAAAGTAAATTACATGTTAAAATTGTAAGAAAATTTGGAGTTACTGATTCACCCCTCCCCTCTCAGTAACTCGGTTAATTCCTGAATATTTCCAACACTATGAACCTCGTCAAAGAAGGCCAACGTCTATGCAGCCGACAAATCCCACCTGATTTGACCATTTAATTGCATTTATTAATTAAATTTAAATTCACGCAGCAGTTGTTTCTGGTTTTCAATTTAATTAATAAATGCATGTAAATGGTCAAATCAGGTGGGATTTGTCTGCTACATAGATGCTGGCATCAGAGAAGTATGGTCAAGCGACACTATGCAATTTGAGTTATGTTGGTGGCTGATGAGGTCATTTGTGTATCCTACGTTGATGCACAATGGGAGAGACAAATCAGAGAGAATTTCCCCGATGGGGGTCATTAGCAATGGAATGTCCAACGGTAAAGGTGAATTCCTATCTTGTTGATGGCCAATGTGGCCATTGGTAAGATTTACACCGGCACACAACAAGAAGGCTTAACGACAGAGGTCTCCCCGATGGAGCTCATCGGCCAAGGGGTCATTAGCGGCACATAGGGGATTTGGTCTCTAGTGGGGAGGTCCAGCAACAAGATGTACTCCGATGGGGCCATCAACATGGCATGGTCCATCGATCCAGGGGAATTCTAGTCTTGCCCATAGCCGATGTGGCCATCAGTAAGATCTATATTGATGCATCATCAGCGGGGGTCATCGGGGAAGGTTTCATTGATGGACTCATTGGCATAGATGTGCTCATCGATGAGGCAATTGTCAATATGCCTAATTGTAATCGGGTGGGCTTTTTAAGTTATGTGAGCATTAGAATTTTAACTTGGATCTATTTTGAACTGGGTCACATTTCATGATGATAATAAGATCTTGTACTTGGGCCGGGAATCAGAGTTTTCTTTCTAGTTCTTTTTCTAAGGAGCCCTTTGAACTAATTTTTATTAATAAACTATGTAAGTTCTCGTCACTTTTTGCCAAAAATAAATAAAAATAGTGGAACATGCCTTCCACAATTTTATTTTTACAATTGAGGTTTCAAAGATGTTGATACCTTTAATGTAGATGTACCTATATGCCCTTTAAACTCAAAGAACTTGCTTCCAACTCAAAATCAGTGAATACAACTTGCACATAGATAGCTAAAGATGACCACAAGTTTATATCTAGCTATCGTGGTTGCAATAATACAAAATTGACATATAGATAAAAAGACAACTTAAGTCCCTCAATTTAAAATTAGAGGTTTTAAAGATATTTATACATGGTTGCTATAATAGTTATTCAAATAATTGCCATATTTTTCATATAGGTGAGACTTTAAAGGAGATATATGTGTTTACATGCCTCATGGACTACAAAGAGGTTGTCTCTAAGCTCAAATATTTGAACAAGACATGGGTTTAGATGTTGTTAAAGGTATAAACATTCTATGACCCTAAATTGATGTGTTTTTTATATGATGTATCTAAGTTTTGAATATTAGAACATGGTTGGATATTTATGTTTTTATATTGTCGGATTTATAATAGATTGTTCATACTATTATTTTTTTATTATTATTATCATATTTTATTTTTGGTTTATTCTTCTTTTTATTGACATCTGTTTTATTTATTCTTTTTATATTATATAACAACAAATTTATAATATCTGAATAATAAATAATTAACAATTTATAAAAGCATTCCTTAATTGAACCCTAATCATATCTTAAAAAATATCAATTATTATAAAAATATTTATATTTTATTAATTTTAATGAAAACAATAATTTAATATCCTTTTATAATATATCCAATTTAATTGAAGACGTTGGATGCTACAACCAGGTTGGAAACTAGTAAACCGTCAAATTTAAACCATATTGAAGTGAACTTTTAAATATATAAATTAAAGTGGTTTTTTATTTCTTTTTATAAACAGCCCTTTTTAAATTCCTTAAAAAATGGTTTACAAGCAATATATCTTCAAATTGAAAAACAATACGGCGGTGAAACCCGCATGAAACCAAGATAATATTTTATTGATTGTGAATAGATTATTGAATGGGGCTCTCAATTGTATAGTTTTCCTTCAATTATTAATATAGTTTATTTTATTGTGGGAACCAATTTTTTTCTATTGTGAATAAAAAATGATTTGAGACTTAGTTTTTTATTATAACCGGCCAAAACGGATAAAATTATTGAAGCATTGAAAGCTAAATTTAAATCACATCACAAAGTAGTTTCCAAGCATTAAACAAGATAATGATTAAAAAAGTGAAGGTAATGGAAGTCAAATCAAGGGGACGATGGGGAACATAAAAATAACTTTGCATCTTAAAAGGTTTTGTCCTTAAGGTACCTTCCATTAGGAATCCTTCCTTAGTAGTGGATTGTAAGGTAACATTTATATAGTGGGGTAGGTATCACTCACAGTTGCACTTTAATGTGTGGATATGTTAATTTTGTGTAGTGGATTTTAGGGTTATTTTTTAATTTTTTTAAATTATGGTATGTTTAATTTGTGATGTATTTTAATGTATAATAGATGTGTTAATAGTAATATTTAAATGAATGGAATTGTTGTTTGTTATGAGGAGGATAAGTAGGTTCTTGAGAGAATCTTTTTAAAATGTATTTATTTTCTTTTAAGTAGACTCAATCAAAATACAATTACATGTTTTCTTTTGATTTTGTAGAGTTCTGAAAGTGATGTGGTAATGGCTTTATTGGAATATATAGTTATTTAGATAATGAATATTATAAATAAGTGATTCTATTTTTTGTTTTCCAAATATCACACATGCACAATAAATAGTTATTTCTAACAATTTTACATATAAGTGATTCTATTTTTTATTTTTAACTTACCACATACATAACTCCTTTCATGTGTGCATTTAGTTTGTGGGTGAATTTGGTGGAATTGTGAGGATCAAGAAGACAACAATGAATATGAGGCCTTAGAGATCTATATTCTTGATGTTGATATATCATTGACTCTTATGGTTTATGGATTTTTAAGGTTTGTTGATCCATGTGTATGTAATTCACCGCAACTTGTACTTCTACACATTAACTAAACATGTAGACATCACATGTTGTGATATTCCTTTAAATGCATCATTCAAGCCAAGATGTATTACACAAGCATGAAGACTTTGGCAGAATGACATCGTGCACATATATGCAAGCACCAATCCCAACAATTATGTGCAATTCAACATAAGATGCTTGAGGTGTGCTCTTTAATCATATCAAACAACTTTAAGGGTCTAGACATTAGTGTCAACAAAAGCCTTTCCAAATCCTACTACTTTTTACAATGCGTGCAACCTAGACATAGGTACACATTCTTTTTCTCAACACAACCAATTCAATAACATATCCATCAAACATGTGTCAATTAGAACCATATGAGTATGATACTTATCACTAAAACATTGACATGCAAAGTGTACCATACATACATGACATATTTCAACATTAAGCTTGTTGTCTTTGCTAGTAATTTGTATATAACTTTCATATTGTACATTGTATTAGTCAATGTACAAATTGCAAAGAAGCATAGTTACTCTCTAAGACAACTTTAGGTTCTACCTCTAAGGCTTATATGGTAGATCAAATGAATGTTTCTTCCTATCCCATTGCAAGAGTTTTCTCTTTTGCTAGATTCCCTACAACTTGTATAATTTACACCATTAATTGATAAAGGAAAATATTATGTGATCTTGAGAATGATTATTGTTAACATTTCATGCCCCTTTATAGTCCATTAGTAATAATTGATCTAAGAAGTCTTACATGGGACATCTCACATGGATTGTGCTTCTAGTTGTGGCTTCCTCTTCTCTTCACTTTAGTCAGTTACTTAAATTCAAGAATCCCATAATTTGGTTAAATGTGAAGGTCATTTGAAGTTTTCTATTTTGTAAAAGGCCCAAATTGGTACTTCCTATTTAACTTTGGAGAAAATTAACCTAAAAATGACCAAGCTATGGTTTTGCAAGTTTTATGTAGTTTGCTACATATGTGGAGGTTTTCGGTCAATCTAGACATATCCATCCAAAGGACAAAGCCTCGTGACATGATGTTTTGTGGAAGTTTCAAGCCTTGTTACATATTGTGAAAGATTTAATGGTACCAACTCATATCAACTTGCCATTTTTTGCAAGATCCACTTGCTAGTGGTTTTCTTGCATATCCACATCTAGGTGAAAATTTTGTAGATCCACATTAGGGTAATTTTTTTGCATTGCATGTTTTCTTTCGTTGTATGATCCCTTTATTGACATCATCAATCCTTTAATGTTGTCACCCTGACATCATCCACCTTTCACCTCCCTATAGACATCATGTTGACATCACATCACATTCATCCCTCTAATGATGTCATAATGACACAATCAAACCTTTTTTGATGTCACATTGATGTCATCCTCTAATCTTTCTTTGCAAAATTTTCTATGCTAGAAATTTTAAACTTTTGGTTGGTTGTTTTCTTTCATCCCTTTATCCCCCTTATGAATACTTTCCTTTTGATGCAGGAGCACCCATGGTCTAAGGGTAATCTTGCACCGACCAAAAAGATAATTAATTTAATGTTTTCTTTAGTCTAAGTGTAAATATTGTAGGAGAATAAAATTTATCTAATAAGGCCTAAAATATTTGATAGATCATTTGGCCAAGTCCTACTTTAAGACTTAATCTAGCGACAGGAGTTTGACACGTGTTACCAGTGTCTTCTTAGCATATACTTGGAATCTTTCACTTTGGCTATTGGTGGTGGTGGCTATTGGAAAGTAAATATCTCAAAATATTATAGTTGTTATGCTTAAAGAGCATCTCTTCATAGGTGGCTATCGAGGTGACAAATGGTAATGCATGGACCTTACTACAGATTATTAGGAGTTATGAAGTTGTCATAGTTGACCAGTTTGATTAGTTGTAAGAGGAGTTGGCTTATGATAATACTTGTGGAGTATCTTGTATTATATATATTATTTTATGGTGGCCTCCTTATTTGGACATGGTATTTGGAGAAAATCTCATTTTGCATTAATAATTTACATTATTTTTCATTGGTGGAATTTATGGAATTGTGCAACATTATGACAGTATTCCATGAAAAAAAGGAGTTATTTATGGAATCACATTTCATAAGATTGAAGGCAAGAGTTGGAGGATTCAGTTTGACAGTAGCATATTGAAGGGCATAGAATGGAGTGCAGTTATAGCTCAAGTGTGGGATGAATCCCTTGTAGTTTCCTCTTGGTTAATCTTTTATTTATATCAGATTGGAGATGTTTATTAAGGCTCATGTGGTCATATGATGGTGATTCACAACAACTATGTAATTGGAAAAGTATATTATAGTAAAAAATTGAGAGGAAGGAGATGTATCCTAATTATTCTTGTTAACATGTGGATTGATTTTATTTGAGATTTATTTTATATTTTAAGTCAAATCCTTATTTAATTTTCATATCTTGTTTGTGTGAATTTTCACCATGCATCACCTTCATATCTCTAATCCCTTACCCCTGACGACTAGACCCTTAAATTACCTAAGTCATTTCTTCATACTTCAAAGTTTTGGCTTCCCTATTCCCTTCATCCTCTTCTAACATGTGGTATGACTTATTCCAAAGTTCAGACTCTTGAAGAACACCCTTCATTAAGTTTCTTTAAGTATTTTTTGTCAGATTTTTGAACTTTCTTTTAGCTTTTTACAATTTCTTCCATCACTAGTCTCCCTAAAAATTTGATCTCTTTGATGACATCATGTTGACATCATCATCCCTCAATTCCCCTACTGACATCCCCCTTGCATTCATTTCTTGATGACATCATGTTAACATCATCATCAAAGGTCAGACTTTTAGTATCCCTCCTCCATTCATGCCATTTTAGCATGCATCATGATGGATGCTTGAGGACCAACAATCAATATAGAAAAATGGTCATGTCATTGTGGGAATCTTGATGACAAAACTACATGTGCAAAGGTGGACAATGTTGTCCTATATATTCACATCCTAGGTAGTCGATTCTCAATAATATCCACATGATGGTCAATTCTTTATAAGATCCAGATGTTGGTCAGACTTGCATAATGTCTCGATGAATGTGAAAATTTTACATGATCCTAATACCAACCAAAGTTACATATCTTACTAGGGCCTTAATCCTCGCAATGGACCAAATTGACATCTGGATGGGGCTTTTTTTTTTGTAAAAGTCAAAATCAAGGAATTACTCCCAAAAAACCATTAATGCTACAACAATGCATGCAACCACTTGATTTCAATCAATAAAAAACTCTAGAAAGGTCTTTAATTCTTTTTGGGACAAATTTATGGGAAAATCAAAGTCCATGCCACATTTATTGATTTACAGACCCCTTTTTGTCAAGCACTCATTCTTGGGTTGTGTTTTATGATGGATTTCGTGATCGATCTTCATGCTTACTGCACTCAAACTCAACAACCATCAATGCAAAGTGTGGTAAGGGTATTTAGGGTGATTTTTGTGTCTCCCAAATTATATTTTTATGTAGCTATATATCAAAATCTTCTTGGCCATGATTAGGCTTGTCTCCCCTAGAAAGGCACTTTTGTACTATTGTTAATTCGTAGTCATGTGACAAGTGTTCCACCTTATCCCCTTCACATGTCTAGCTAAGCCTTGCCCCACCATTCATTGAACCTAGATGCCTATCTAAAAGTCAACCTAATTATATACCCTACACATGTATCTAAGCTTAAACCTCTTAATCTTAAACATTCCTATAAGGATGTTTCCTAACCTCGTCCTTAGTTGTAAATCTTGCATATCATGTGACACTTGTGACATGACTATACATTTGAGCCTAACCGTATTTTTAAATCAATTTTAGCCTTCCATAACCTCTAGCCCTCTATTGTTTGTCATAGTTCATGGTGAAAGATAAGCCTCGTGTTTCCTTTGTAAAGCCATCTAGATCCCTCGTGTTATTCTTAATAGTATTTTCCCAAGGGTGGAATTGAACACATCACATTAGACAAGACTCCAAGGTATGAGGTTGATGCAGGGGAGGGGATAACAACTAGGCAATTGATACCATATTTCACAACAAAGGGGTTCATTCCTTCCTCAAGACTCAAAAACAACTATATTAGAAAGTTTCTCCCTCAAAGGTAGACCCTTGACATTTTAGGACTTCAAAGGGACATTAACTCATCTCAGTTTGGGTTTTAACCAACATTCCAGTCTCACCCTTGACAAGTTTAAGATTCTTCCAAAATGGATTAATGTTATAAGGCCTCAATACTCCAATGATGCTTCAGTGCTTCAAGACTTTTATCCATCACTTGGGACACCTTAGACCATGTGGAAATAACACATATAGACCAACAATGACTCACGAGACTTAGATTTTTCCAACCTGTTTGGCATTCCGTACAAACAAACCTGATTTCCTATTAGTCCTCCTAAATGACATTTCTTGACATAACTTTTGATGTAGATCTAATATCCACTAACTGCTCACAAATTTAAATACCCTTTTGGGCATTCCACAACATACCTAAACCTTGGGTAGGGTTCTTTTAGAGCATGTCATTCATCAATTGATTGGTAATTTGCACATATAGGCCTAATCAGGCCACTTTTACAAAAGCAAGCCTTGGGATTCTCCACCCAAACTCACAAACTCCACTCCAATGGTTTAAACAAGTTTCTTATAGTCTGAGTCAATCATTTACATTGAGTGGAACTCTCATTCACTTGCCCATTTATCAAACCCTTGATCTACCTATGTAACAAGCCCAAAACATGAAGGATCAAGGCTAAGGCATCACCATTTTGGCCTCCAGTACTCACCACTACCCATGCAACCTTATGAAACATAAAATACACACAAGAGTCTCCATTCCACTAATTTGTAGATTTTTCCATCGGTGGAATGACCTTCAATTTATGATTTTAACCACCAAACCTTCACGTCTAGGGTTTTTGGACTAGTTTTAGTAAAAAAGGCTATCGAAAGCAAAAAACTTGATGAAAATCTACGAAACCAACACCAATAGAAAGGTGATTCAGCCCTCCATCCAACACAACCATTTTCAGACCATGAAAGTTCAATACACAACCATATAATTGATCGGTGCAATCACAAATTCAGTTAAACACGGGAATCAATGCTTTGTTTACTACTATTACTTCCCAAAAATTACATACCAACCCCCTTGGTCGGTGCCACAAGGTATATTAATGGTTGGATAACCTTTTCCAACAGTTACCAACCAACATTTGAAGTATAACAACCACCAAAACCAATTTGGCAAGCTTTTGTAAGAAAAGTTGCTTGACAACTTTTCTTGCAACTTTTACAATTTGTTCAAAAACTTGCACATTTGACTCTATAAGACTTAAAACATGACTAATGGTCTTCATAGACCTTATTCCACCCTCAACAAGACTCAACATGAAAACACTCACACTAGACCCCAATTACATCAATTTGACAATATGAGCAACTTTGTCAATCTTGTACATCATTACATCCCAATGACTAAATGAGCCAACCTAGGTGCCCACTAACAAGAAATGGTCTCACAATAAGACCTTATTACATCGAATATGACTCAAAACACCAAACAACCTTAACATCGGACCATATTTACTAACTGAAGCTAGGTGCCCTCCACCAAAGGTTTACCTCAACATGCTTAACTCACGCTAGCCACAGCATACAAGCCCAACATGACAAAAAAAAAAAAGAAAAAGAAGTAGAAGTTTAATATGATAATAATACTAGTAAAAATATGGACTATTACTGCTCAATCATCAAGCCAATCCAAATTAAAGTTTTCTTCAACCACTTTAATTGTAAGATTTGGGATGGCAGAACTCTTGATGTATATCCATTCTTTTTCAAGCTTCTCATCACATATAACATGCAGTAAAGTTTTCAAACCTTGAAAAGATTTGGGCAATTTCTTCAAACGAGAACACTCTCTCATGTCTATCTCCTTCAAGTTCAATAAACTCCCCATACATTCTGGAAGTTGTGCCAAACACTCACACAACGAAATATCAAGATATTCTAGTTTCTTAAGTCTGCAGATAGATGCCGGGAGCTCTTTCAAACTTGGACATGCAGACAACCTCAACATTCTCAAAGAGCCAAACTTCCCAAAATTATCGGGTAACTTGTGGACAAGATGGCAGTTAGTGATTGAATACTTTCGAACAGTGGCCATGTTGAAGTAATCAACGGGTAGCTCCTCTAAATCACTGCAGTGATCCAGGCTAACATCTTGCATTATAGGAAGAATTATGTTAGGCTTAATATTAAACATGGTTAAGTTTCCCAGCCCTTCACATAAACTCAAAGATAACTTCTCCAAGTTTGAAGATGTGACTTTACTGAGCTCTTGAAATGGGGGCATAATCAACCTCTCCAAGCGTATACTCTTGAGCTTAATGGATGAAGATAAAGCAGCTACACCATTTACTGTTGCCCTGTTTGAATTACAATTGATTATCGAGAGAACTTTCAGTTTTCTCATCGTACTCATAAAACTGGGAAGAAAGTATTTGCTTGCATCAAAGACTAAAACCAACGCTTCTACTGCAGGAAAATTCATCTTGCCCCACTGGCATTCATCCATACTACCTGTACACAAACCACAACAGAGATATCAATCAAAACACTATATTTGTTTTTGAAGGTACTTAGAAATGATTATACATGATCCTTTGGAACAAGATAAGGGCAGCTACCAAACTATTCAGAAGACTCTCTTGTCACTAGACACACAAGTGGTCTTTTCACAAGCAGACCTCGAACATTGATATAGCTTACCTGTGTTAATGGATACAATTCGTGCCTTGGATGTTTGATTGCTTAGCTCTTCCCATTTTCCAGGTAAATTGTTCTCTCTTCTTGGCATAAACAACCTCTTGCAATTAACAAGACTGTCTTGGCAAGCCAGATAAAGAGCCAAGTCTCGCATTACATCATGCTGAAAAAAGTATAGCTCTGAGGCACTTCCATAAGAGATGGCTTGGCTCCTAGGAAAATTCACCCATGTTAGCTCAGGATAGGAAATAGTAGCAAATGAAAATCAATAATCTTGAGAACAACAATTACAAGCATAGGCAACTTGAGAACAACAAATACAAGCATAGGCAAATACCCTAGATTGCTTGTCAAATTCAAGAGGCTTTTACTAGCAAGTTCCAATAAGATGACAAAGGCATCCTGCCACTCCAGCTTTCTCACATAGACCCAAATGTCCAACAATGCATCTGCACAGACTTTTTTGCCCTTAGGAAATGCTCCCAAGTCTAGAAAGCATCCCCTTGCTTCTTCATCCAAGAATTCAATACTAGTTTCCAAACATTTGAGAACTCCATCTTTATGATAATCTGATATTGGTTCTGCTTTCGAGAGCTTGTTCTTTGCTCTCTCCCAAATTGGCTGGGGCTCACCATGCAAGGAACTCCCAATCACCTTCAGAGCAAGTGGTAGGCCCCTACATTCTGCTTGCACCTGTGATTCATTGGTCAGTAGAAATACGGGAAGAATCTTTGCTCTTATTCTAGTCATAGATGTCATGCTAGAAACACATGAGAAGAGAAAGGCTTGTTCACAAGTTTTGAATATTATTTATGTAGATGAATTACCATTTTTTTTGGTGATCCTACAAAATTACTGTTACAAGCATGTCTAGAATATCTTTTATAGTCCAGTGAAAAATTAAATGGCATTATAGAACATCCAATGATGACCAAACTAAGTGAACGGGACTGCAAAGTGCTAACATGTAAAAACCCTGTTTGAAGAAGTTTACCTGCTTAACTAAATTTTCATTTGCAGTAGTCGGTATTGAAGTCTGCCCAAATGCCCAGAAGCAGAAAAGAGATAGGGCATCATTCGGCTCTAGCAATGGTAATCGATAAAGACGAGTAGAGGAACTTTTTGAAACTATGGAATAATTCCTGGTTGTCAAAAGGGTTTTGTATCCTTCTGCTTCAAACAACAATTTGTCCAGATCTGCTCTAGACCAGACATCATCCAACACCACGAGAGTTGGCTTGGATTGCCTCAAGAGCTGCTGCTTTAGCTGTATATGAGCGTCCTCAACATTCTGAAATTCAGGCCTCCCAGTTCGGATAATTTTTTCCCACATAGTCTCTAAAACGCCCTTTAAATTAGGCGATTGTGAAACCGTGATGAAAACCACATTGTTTCCGAAAAACTCTATATCCATAAACAACAATGGTTCAAATCAGTCTTCCCAGAATATGGATTAGAACCCAAAAACAGCATCCAAAAACTTGATCAATGAAAATTGTAGAGATCAATTTAAACGATACATTTGAGAACAAGAACATAACAAAGCGCTGAAGAAAAAGCTTTGAGATTGATGCCAAAGAGGCATTCAAAGAATATTAGAGGCAACTATATGACTTTAGAAAACAAATTCTCTTTACAGAATAGAACCCACTATAAACTAGGTTTTCAGTATTATATGGGTTTCCAAGATTAAATTCCCTTATTAGGGAGAACTGTTAGCAAAATCAGATATTCCAAAATACAATCACCTTTGATTTCAGAATCATCACAAAGAGCCAACGACAGAGTTGTCTTCCCACCGCCTCCTATGCAGTGCACACCAAGAACTGACACCTCCTTGTCGAGCAGAATTTCCTTCAATTTACATATCGATTTCTCTAGTCCTACTAGAACTTTAGGCTTTTCTGGGCTACTCTTACAGCTTGGATTACAACTAGCGGTGTAATCAGCATATCCTTCAGACCAATTAAGCATGAGAGTATTCTCATGTGGGTCATTGGTAAGCTTGGATGCCTGTTTGAAAATTGTATCATTCATCATCAATCTCGGATCTGTTGCTGATTCCACCAGCTTACTGTGTGCATCCCACGCATCTTTCAGGTCTGATGCAAGCTTCTTCATATCCAGCAACATAGCTGCTGGAATATAGTTGCGCATGTAGTCATTGATGTCCTTCTCCAGCTGAAGCATCTGAGAAGCATATCTCCACCTCAGAAACACATTCAGGGGACTTACATCCTCACATATTTTCACCAATTCAGCAGCTCTTTTGAAGTTGCCTAAAAAAATTTGGAATGTGGGGTCCTTTTGCTGTTTGGGTGCTTCCGAATCAAACACACAAATCTGCTTAACTACAGGATTGAGATCTTTGACAAGGGTATCCAATCTATGGCACAGGTTTTTGCAGAATAAACTATCCATCATACTCTCCATGAGTTACTTTCTGGGTATGTTGAGTTCATACGCACTTATAAAAGGCGCAAACCGATTCAAATTGGTAGATCATTTGCCCCTTCTAAGCAACTGCAACGAAATTGAATCTGCCTACTAATATTGACAAATCGTTGGTACATGCTGGAGCGATGTGATATAACTTAAAGAAAGTTCAAAGTGGAGCACCAGAAAGGTAAATTCACACTTATTTCCTTCTTAATGTCCAATTTCTTGGTGGTTTCCACAGTAGAAAAGTACACACTACACAATTTCATGTGATCTGCCCTGTAACTTGCTTGACAACAGAAATAGAATTGATGTTCTGAAAACCCATAAATTTCAAAGTAAATTACCCACCTAGAGTTTGTTGGGGAATTTCTCTGATCTTTCATAGAAATCATGCGTTGCAAATATGAGTGCCATGACTTCTGGGCTGCTTCCGCTAAATAGCCAAAGTAGATTCAAATGTACATAAACAATAAAAAAATGTCAATTATTTCAGCTGGACTTGGCTTGGAGTGGCATTGCTTACCTCTCGCGATTGGTGTTCCTGGGAAACCGCACAAAGTTTAGGCGGTGATGGAACAACTTATATGGATTCCTGTCACCATGAAATGTCTCAAAAGTCAGGAAATGCGGCTAAAGAGGGCAGAAATGATTTTTTTTTTTGGTTGGACACGACAAGATGCATTGGCACAAAAGCTTTTTGTTGTATAATGGAGGGACGGTCACATGCTAAAGAAAGAGAGAGGAAATTGCTCTCTGACTTTGTATGAAGTGAATTTGAAGGTCGTATGAACTTGTTTATAATTTCTGTAAAATAGCGCTATCATAGAAGAGTACTCATTTTTATCTTTAGTATATTTCTTTAGTAAAATAATAATTTGTTTATAATTTTTGTAAAATAGTACCACTATAAAAGAGGGACGTGGCTATGTTCATGAACGAATGCACTATCGTACAAAATTTTGACATGGCTACATACATAAAAAGGTATAAAACACGGATTGTCATTCATGGGATCTCAAACAACAAATGACATATTTTTTGGCTTTCTGATTGATTGACAAACGTGCAACAAAGTACGCTAAAGTAGAATTACACCGGAAAAAAATAAAACTATCTAGTCCAATGCATTAATTACCATCTAAAAAATCTAACCGCATGAAGGAGACAATATACATAATCGTGCGAAGGAGACTCTGAAGTTTACCGCACGTGAAAGAGAGTAAAATGTGGTGTAAAATGTTACTGTGTGAAGCAAACATTAAATATAGTAGTGACATGTTAGCCACAGTTAGCGAAGCAAGTCACCGTGTAATGGGCACCACGTGGGGACAATTAACTCATGCAGAAAGTTACCCTAACCAAAGTTAGTAGAGTAAGCTTGGCCACGAAGTCATCGAAAACCCAGCGGGAAAGTGACCATAACGTCAACGAAAAAGAAATGGGAAAGGTTATTGTGATTTGTGAGAGTTCGAAAACACTCTTCATCAAAATGAACCTTATACTTCTGATCATGTATCTCATACTCGTACCCATGAGCTTTATTGGTATAAGTCTCACCGATGTGCTTATTGTTACATAACTTTTTGTCTCCTTCGATTGGTTATACGTTTTCACATATTTGCCAATGTAACTCCATTCTATCTTCATCGCCATAACATTCGTTGTTGGGTCAATGACTTGCTTGTGTTCCATAGTATACTCTACACCAATGAATCTCATCGATATAACCTATGTCGATGTCATAGTTGTAGTTGAAGCCCACACTACTTTTTGAAGATCAACGACTCAAAATTTATCAAGGTTGCACAATTAAATCTAAGATGTAAATGTTAAGCTTGCAGGTGCGCAGTGGTTAATGTTGTGTGTTTTCTCCATTTAGCATACATGTTGTGCATTTCTGTATCACACAGATTTAAATAACGATCAAATTTTCTAAGATCAATGGCTCTAAACCCATAGAGGTTGCACGACTAAATGTAAGATGTCGTAAGCACACAGGTGTGCATTGGAAATTGTTGTGTGTTTTCACTATTTTTGGCAATAGTATTTGTGCGTGTTGTCGATTTCCGCCTCTACCCGATTTAAACAACAATCAAATTCTCCATGATCAACAGCTCCAAATTGACAAAGGTTGTGTAATTAAATGTAAGATGCCCTAAATGATAAGCGTGCAGGTGTGCAGTGCTAACTGTTGTGTGTTTTATTTATTTCTACATAGTTATAAATGTATCTATATTCTCAGAGTTTTCATTTATTAGATGCTTAAATTTAATGAAGTATAACTCATTAACTATAGAATACTATATTAGGGTTAAGGTTGTATGATATTTTCTCTGAGTGTTGCGATTTTTGGCACAAAATAAAGTATTTAGAGGTGCAATGCCAATTGGAGAGTCGATATGGGGGTTAAAATCTATTTATTTTTTAAATGGGAGAGTCACATGGTACTTTAGAGAGAGTGTGGGTTGCTTCCGCTATGAGTGCATTACAAATATGAGTGCCACAACTTCTAGGATGCTTCCACTAAGTAGCCAAAGTAGATTCAAATGTACATAAACAATTAAAAAATGTCAATTATTTCAATTGGACTTGGCTTGGAGTGGCATTGCTTACCTCTCACAATTGGTGTTCCTAGGAAACCACACAAAGTTTAGGTAGTGATGTAACAACTTATATGGATTCCTGTTACCGTAAAATGTCTCAAAAGTCAGGAAATGCGGCTAAAGAGTGCAAATATGATTCTTTTTTTTGGTTGGACAAGACAAGATGCATTGGGATAAAATCTTTTTGATGTATAATGGCGAGGCGGTCACATGCGAAAGAAAGAGTGAGGAAATTTCTCTCTGACTATGTATGAAGTGAATTTGAAGGTCGTATGAACTTGTTTATAATTTCTATAGAATAGTGCTATCATAGAAGAGTACTCATTTTTATCTTTAGTATATTTCTTTAGTAAAATAGTAACTTGTTTATACTTTTTGTAAAATAGTACTATCATAAAAGAGTACTATTTTTTTTTTTTTGATCGATGAAGGGTCGAAGCCGGGATTTTTATATATATAAATATAAACATAAATTAACAAAGTATCTATCATCATTTTAAGCCCATTGTTGCAAGGCCTAATGTTCAGAACGAAATCATTTCAACTTTCAACAACAGTAATCGGCTGATATCGATATTTACTTCTAATTTCTTCAGTACAGAACACCAGGGATAGCCATGAAAACCAGTACAAATCACCGCCTGTAAAAAGCATCTTGAGCTCAAAAACCTACTCCCCCAGGTACAAATCATCACTGCAAATGGTCACTAAGCCCCTTGGATCAGTCAGCAATAACTGCGTCACCAAACCAGTTGAAATTCGCTACTAAAGTCATCAATTCTGGTACTTCCTGTCGTGAAAATCCTCTGCAAATTTGAACTTGAAATGCAACGGTCATCCTCAAGGCGCCAACAGTCTATCAACGGTCAACATCTGAATTGAGATCTACTTTATATCACCACCGTTAGATCATCATGTTTTGCAGGCTTGGCAACTTTAACTCCGTAATGTCGACATTCCCTTAATGGTTGTCGCATGATCGCATAGTTTGAAAATGGCTTATGCGAACATGCGACACCCCATAAACCTTCACCACCATTACCTGCCCTTGGCTATGGGACCCACGATGCATATCCATCTCAGTGCTTGCTGGTCAATCAGAAAGGGACACATCGGCAAGACCCGACACACGAACCTTTAATTCCACAACAACGTCTTTCAATAGTTGTTGCATGATCGCATAGCCAGGAAAAGGGCTATGCGAACATGCGACACACCATAGCCCTTTACCACCATTAACTGTTGCCGCATAAAGTTACCACAAAGGGCTTGTTGCATGATCGCATAACACAAAACTGGCTCATGCGAACATGCGACAAGCCTCCAGCACTCACCACAAACTTACATCTTAAATTTTAGATACTACATTTTATTTTAAATTTACTAACTTACCTCTAAGACCCCACACCAAGAAAATACATTTACAATTCTACCACCACCTTCACTAGCAACATTCAAAAGGGGCACAAAAGCTTCCACCATTCTTTTGGTACCATAGTAGTTGATCTCAATGCATTCCTTTGCCTTTTCATAAGACTCAGATATTCCTTCTACTGTGCTTCCAGTCTTTTTTAAGACAAGGTTAAAAACTTATTAAGATGATCTCAAATGTAATAAAATGTTGAACGATTGAAGTCAGATAAAAGGACATACCAATATTTTGGCAGGATCAGCATTGTTGGCCTTTAAAATATCATAACCTATTGCAAGTCCTATTATTGCAGCATTATTAACCAGGATATCCAGCTTCCCATACTTTTCTTTCATCTAATTAGCAAATGCCTAGATGCTTTTTTCATCCTGCACATCCAGCTGATGGAACACAACATTATGAAACCCTTGCTCATTGAGAGTCTTGGTTGCAGCCTTGCCTCTTTCTTCATCTCTTGCAGTCAATATCACACAAATCCCATGCTCTACCAACTGATGAACAATTGCATACCCAATGCCCTTGTTTTCCCCTATTACCACTGCCACTGTGTCCTCCTTCCACCATCTTTTGTTCAGAGATCCAAAGCTGTCCATGACTATGTTGAACTGTATTGGACAATAAGCTTGTTTACAGTTTTATGATCAAATTGGAAAACTCCTGATCTGGGCAGATAAGCAGCCTATTGAGCTTTGAATGAATGGCATATAGAGATTTAGATTTATGGTATCCCGAGCTACTGTATTCCAAATTTCTCTGACCTATGAAAGAACACCCCAAAGCTATAGAAAAGGAGATGTTGTATCATTCTCAGAGGTCTTAGAGCTCCCTTCTACCATGTCCTCTGCATCCAGGTCTTCTTCATTAACTTCACTTTTGATTTCATCGTCATCCTTGTCCATTTCCTCTTCATCAGCCTCTTCCTGCTCTGCATTCTCTTCCTCCTTATCTTCCTCCTCATTGTCTAAAGAATCAGGACTCCCCAACCCATCCATCCAGGCATCATATTTGAAGTTGTATATCCAGTCAATATCCTCATTAGAATCATCACGAAAGGGGGGAAGCTAATGTTGGCACACTTGGATGCCAGCAGGGCATCTTTAATCTTCCCTGTCCTGTCGTTGACCTTCCCCACCTACTACGGCCTACTCTCTATGCCTTGTCACATGATCGCAAGGCATCCTTTCCTTCCTTGAGATCATGCGACCAGTCCTTGCTGCGACCGCTCATCTGCCCCAGCCACTACACTTGTTGCATATGCCTTGTCGCATGATCACAAGGCATCCCTTCCACTTTTGCGATCATGCGACCAGATTCGTACCCCCACCTGCAACATGCCTTGAGCACAAAAATAGACTTCACTGAGTACAAAAACATCATGTAATCAACCACAGAGACCCCCGTAGTAGTCTGCAACAACTAGCACCACCAACCAAATCAAATCTAGCCGTAGAAACAATTAAAACCAGTCCTTTCTGGCGAAAAACCCTCTCAGGAAATTTAAATTTGAAAACAAATGGTCACTTTATGATGCCAGACACATATCAACGGCCAGCAATCAAAATCAAATCAACTTTACACCTCTGCCGTCAGATCCTTACTTTCCCAGGCTCAACAATTAACCATTTATCTTTAGTTGTGCAGTCGCGTGGTCATCTACTTAACCGCCATAGGAATCCTGGTTTACATTTTAGATTAGTTGCATGATCGCAAGGCACTTTATTAACCCTTGCGATCATGCAACCATAGTCTCTTAGCCATGGTCAACAGTCACAAAACCCCTTTGAAAGGTCCTCAATCACATTACCAGCCAACAACCAATCACAATCTAACACCTCAGCAGCATTGGCACCGTGGACCCACCTCACAACTCTACAATCGCGACATTCTCTTAACAGTTGTCGCATGATCACATAGCCAGGAAAAGGGCTATGCGAACATGCGACACTCTACCACGTCACCCCTTTACCTTGCCGCATAACCGCCGCCGCTGTGAACTCAACACAAAGGGTTTGTCGTATGATTGCATAGCATGAAAATAGCTCATGAGATCATGCGACAGATCGCGAACCCGTTAAAAAATAGGTCCCACCGACAACTGGCACACCGAGAACATCCATGTCACCACTCACAGCCAATGAAGAGTGCACACGTCTCAACAAAACTGACAGCGGACCCACCTTAATCCTTCGTGCCCAGATCCCAGATCAATGAACATCACATGATCTCATGACATGAGAATGTTCCTTACGCTTATACACCATCTGTAGATTAAAAGGTTTTGAAGACCCAGGGCCCACGTCACTTAGCAACCAATAGAAAATTGACACATCAACACAAATCTGACACCAGTCGACACGTACCACTGTTTAGAAGTGGGGTCCACCATTACAAGATTGTGTGACAAAGGCAAACTCACAGTCGTGAGAAGGAAAGGAATATTCTTCTTTTATTTGGAGATTGAGTGACTAACAGGACATGAAAAATTGGGCCCCACAAGATAGGTGGCATCCGGTCGCAACTTTGTGAAGAGTAAAAATTGTGCCACTTTTCCATGCGAACATGCGACAACCACTGATTCTGACCGAACCTTAACTGCACCAAACAACCGAGAAGAACGGGGTCCCACCAACTGGTCACAGTTGCACAAATAGGGAAAGTCGACAAACAAGGCAGAAGTGCGAGGTTGAAAACATCTAGGGTTTTCACATTAACACAAAGGTAACAAAGAAATGCAAAAACATCGAGGGTTTTATGCTTAGACAGTATTTGGAACCCTACAACATGAAAGAATTATTTCCAGCAAACCTTGAAACATGAATATCTCCCTGGTTTCAACACTTTAGGATATGTGCTCTTAACCTGACCTTGGAAACACAAATAACTATTGTATACTAAGAGCGCAACCCATGAAACGTCATAAATCCAGCTCACTAATGGAAACTGTGTCAGAACTAGGGCAAAGCAATTCACTTGGATTTTCTGCATATTAGGAGGTACAATCTAAACTGGAGCATGGTGATATCAAGAACAACAAGTGGCTAGTGGTGCAAGTGATGAAACCATGTTGTTCTGTTTCTTCCTCCATCAGCTAATCCAACTCCTATCTGCAAAGTGATCAATTTTGAAGCTGTACTCTACACATTAACTTTGGTGGATTTGACTAGGGAGCCAACTGTTGGAGATTGATCTGATGTGTATTCCATCTGCTGCGTGATTTGCTAGCTCATCCGCTTTTCCATTACCTTCGCAGTAGATGTGATTAGCCGTTGTAGATTCAAATTTTGAAATCAGGCTTAATATGTTTTCTAAATAGGATTGAAGTTTCCAATTTGAAATGGACCTTGTCCTTATTGCATTTATAATAATCATTGAATCTCCTTCTATTTCAATTCTATTAAGATTAAATTCTCTGGCTAGAACCAAACCGTGATAAAGAGCTTTTATTTCTGCTACATTGTTAGTGTTCGGGTCTAATGGCTGGGCTAATTGATCAATAATTTGGCCATCTGTTGAATGAATAATACAACCCACCCCAGAAGGACCCAGATTTCCTCTTGATGCCCCATCAAAATTTAATTTAACCCAGCCTAGAGAAGGAGATTTCCAGACACATGTCAACCTATGGAAAGAGCTGCCCTTGCTGCCTCTACCAATAATGGTAGGCATTTTCAATCCATGCCATCTTTTTAACATCCTATCATCCCAACTAGTGTAAAATTTAGGAATGGTTGAGAATGTCTGATTCCTGGAATTCATGATCTCCACTATAGCTGCCTCAATTCTATTTAATAGTCGATTCATGTTCAATGCTTTCTCTTGGAATAATCTCCTATTCCTTTCCTTCCATAATTCCCATAAAAGTATTGATGGGGATATGATCCAAAGGTTTCCACATAAGCTTTCTTTGAAGAGAGATGGCCAAGCAATAAGGTGTGATTGCAAATCGTGTGGAGAAGCAGCTTTCCAATTCAGTTTTGAGTGTAACCAATCCCAACACTCCACTGAAAACTGACAAGAGAATAATAAATGATTGAGATTCTCTTCATGATTATGGCATAGTGTGCATCTAGATGGCCCAAAGAACCCCATTTTTGTGAATTTCTCTACAGTTAGAATATGGTCCTGAAAAGTTGCCCCAAGGAATGTGCCAGCTTTAGGCAAACACATTTTGTTCCAACAAAGGTGAATGGGGATCGAGGTAGATTTTTGAGAATGTTGTGATAATAATTTATACCCTTCCTTCACCTTATAGTTACCATCCTTTGATCCAAACCAAATAATCTCATCATTGCCATTTTTTAAAAGAAAAGATCTTTTTTGTAAAGTGGATTTTATCAACTGTAATTCTTGGTAATTGGCCCCAATATTTGTGAAATCCTTCCATCTCCAAGATCCATCCTCTTGAGAAGATGAAGAAGGAAAGATTTAGTCTTTCAGCATTGTTCCCCACACCCCCTAACTAACCTACATGATCTATTGGAGCCCTGGAATAGAATGGAGGCTTTGAAGTCCTCCCCACGAGTCTTCCCAAAATTTGGCCAGACTACCACTTCTGATGTTCCAAGAAAGATTGAAGTCAACGACATGTCTAGATTTTACAATAAAATTCCAAATTTTGGATCCTCTTGGAGCATTTTTTATCCTAAATACTTCTTGCATCCCCACTGAACCCAGGTATTTTCCCTTGAGAATTCTAACCCATTTGCAGTCCTTATTCTTAATGAGCTTCCAATATAATTTAGCCCCTAATGCTGAGTTCTACCATAACTGATTCTTGATCCCTGTACCCCCTACAGAAATTGGTTTGCAAATATTCTCCCAAGAGATCAATTTGAATTTCCTATTCTGATCAGTGCCATGCCAAAAAAAATTCCTCAATTTTTTCACTATATCCATATATCTTGTTGATGACAAAGATAGGAAGGAGAGGAGGTAAATGGGAATGGCTGAAAGTGTGGCTTTAATCATTACAATCCTCCCTGCCCATGATAACAATTTTGCTTTCCAGCTTGCCAATTTTTGATCCAGTCTTTCATTTATTGTTTTCCAAACTCTTGTGGTTTTGAGACTTTTATCAATGGGGATTCCTAGATAATTGCATGGAAGAGAGCCTACCTTGAAGGCTAGGAGGGATTCAATCTTTGATTGGACTCTCTTTTTTGTGTGAAAGAAAAATATGACTGATTTATCTTTATTCACTGATTGTCCTGAAGCTAGAGCATACTTGTTTAGGATACTTCTGAAAGTGGATGCTTCTCTAACTGATCCAAGGCCAAATAGGAGGTTATCATCAGCAAATTTCTGATGTGTAATAGGAGGCACCGCAGATGTGACTGAGATGCCTCTAATACTTCCCTGAGATTGAAGATTAATGATGCTCCTCCCTAAAGCTTCTGCCATGATAATGTATAGGAAGGGAGATATGGGATCACCTTGTCTAATACCATTTAAACCATCAAAGAAGCCATGAGGGGATCCATTAATGAGGATAGAATATTTTGGTGTTGATATGCAATAGAATATCAGATTTATCCATGCTTTGGAGAATCCAAAGCATTGCATACACTTTGAAAGAAACCTCCAATTCACCTTGTCATAAGCCTTCTTAATATCTAGTTTAATGATCATGCTAGGTTTTTTGGAGAGTTGTATGGAATGAATAGTCTCTTGTGCAATAATAATGCCATCAAAGATAGATCTGCCTGGTACAAAACTAGTTTGTTCTTCTCCAATGATTTTATCTAAAATCACCTTTAGCCTATTTGTAAGTGTCTTGGATAGAATCTTATATATGGTATTACACAAAGCAATGGGCCTAAATTCATCCAACGAATTTGCATTTTCTGATTTGGGAATAAGGGAAATAAAAGTGTTGTTGATTTCAGTAAGAAACCTACCTGATGATATTGTTGTTTCAAGGGCTTCAGTGAGTTCCATCCCAATCAGCGGCCAGCAATGGAGGAAGAAAGTAGGAGGAAACCTGTCTAGTCCTGGAGCTTTATCTAGAGCCATTGAAGATAAGGTCTAATGGATTTCCTCAGATGTGAATGACCTCATTAACATATGGTTGTCCAAGTTTGAGAGCCACTTAGGCACATTGCAGAGAAGTTCTTGTTGACTTGTCAGAGGAGAGATATCTAAAGAGTTTAGCACCTTGGAGAAGTAGGATACTATTTCATGATGGATCTCTTTCTGAGTGGAGATAATTGAACCATCTTGATTAGTGATTTGAAGAATCTTGTTGGTGTTCCTGTGACATTTAGTACTGGTATGGAAGAACTTGGTATTTTTATCTCCAGCTGCCAACCAAGATTCTCTTGATTTTTGTTTCCAAAAAATTTCCTCCTTACTAAGCACATCCTCTAATTCTTTCAGCAACTCCTTCTCTTTGAAATATAATTCTTGATTCATTCCTTGCTTCATAATCTCATTATGTAACTCTTCTAATTTTGACTCAATTTCCTCCTTAAAAGAGAAAATATTCTTAAAATGAGTTCTATTCCAAATGAGCAAATTTTGTTTGATGAATTTGAGTTTTGTGACAAAGCAGTACATTTTGGACCCCTCCACCTTCACTTTAGTCCACCATTTTTCAATCCATTCTAAAAAATTTTCTTCTTTAAGCCACATATTTTCAAATTTAAAAGAACATTTGAGTGGCTTATCTTCTTCTAACATATCAAGACAAATGGGAAAGTGATCTGATCCTGAGGAGGGGCAAATGGATGCTTTTAACCCAAAGGGAAAGGACACGATGTCTCCTTTATAAAGGAACCTATCCAATTTTTTTGAAATATTATCCAATCCCAATCTTCTATTGGACCAAGTAAAAGCCCCATTATCCAGTTCAATTTCGAACATATCCTCTTTTTGAAGCCACTCTTGAAAGTCTGATTGTGATTGTGAAAGTCTTTGTGACCCCCCCTTTTTCTCTGATGAATGGATGATGGCATTGAAATCACCTCCCACAATGAAATTAGAATCCGAAAAAAGAGAGAACCAATTACTAATGTCATCCCATATCTCCAATTTTCTCCTCCTCGTTATAGGTCCATAAACATTAATTAGATATATAGATAGGTTTGATTGGGTGCTACTAATTTTTCCCCCCATCCAGCTTTGAGTATCCTTGACATGTGAGTACAATGAAGTTATGGGATTCCAAATGATTGCTAAACCCCTTGAGGCCCCTTCTACCTCAACAACTGAAGCTTTCCAATCTCCCAAGGATTTAATGAAGACTTCTATTTGTGTTTGACTCATTTTGGTTTCTTGAAAGAAGATGACATCAACCTTAGCTATCTAGATGCAGCATTTGACTAAACACTGCTTGTTAGGGGCATTTAGACCCCTAACATTCCAAGAGAGGAGTCTCATTGAGAATTGGGAAGGAACTTCCCCTTCCCTACATTTAGATATGCTGTGATCTTAGCTTGATCTTGATCCTCTCCCCTTTCTTCTCTTAAAGCAGCAGTTGATTTTCTACCTTTCCCTCTCTTTTTCCTAGATCCACAATCTAAAACTATTTTGTGATCCACCTGCATCATTCCTAGCAGAGAATTGGAGCCTTCCAACTCTGTTTTAGAGTTTGATTCCCTGTTCTCAAATTCTGCCATACCTTGAGAGTTTTCTATTATCTCTGATTGAAGGATTGAATTGTCCACATCCATGAATCTATCCTCCTCTTCCACATAATCATCTTCCAACATTTTTTCCAAAAAAGAGTGTGATGAAGTATTATTTGTATCATGACTATATGGAATAGTCCCAAATAGATCATAAATAGCTTGGAGTTTGGATGGGATTGGTTCTTCTATACTTCTTGTCCTTCCTGACCATCTTGAAGAAATAGACTTCTGGTTTGATGAATTTTTCAAAGGTTTGAGTGAGATTAAACCTCCCTTCACTTTATTTCTAGATGAAACTAGGGGTAATTCTGTTAGGGCTTCCAGAGTGGAATCCTTATTCCTTTTGTTTCTTATTATGGAGGATTTCCTGCAACCCGATCTTGGAGAATAATTATTTTTCTCTGGGGTGCTAGATTTTGGTAAATTCTTAAGATCACAGAGTCTGATTTTCAAAATGTCATCCTCCTTGCTAAAGTGGTTCTATGATTTAGTGAAATTAAGGATCTTTGAATTTTGACCAATTTGACCAAAATTCATAAGGTCACAAAGTTTCATGTTCGGGATATCCTCATCCAAGCTAGAAATGGTAGCATTCCTGTCCCTTTGTTTGATGATATCCTTCCAATTGTTGTCAGGAGTTTGAATGTTATCCTCTTGAAGGACTTGATCAGCAATTTCCTCCAGTAATTCCTTTTGAACTTGTCTTACCCAATATGTGATGTAATTCTCTAGCCAGGACACCTGAAAATTGATGGATGGCAATAATGATGGTTGAAGGGAGGGAGGTGAATGAGCCTTAGTCAAGGTCCTGAATTTGTGAAAAGTCTCATTGTAAATTTTGAAATCTAACCAATATTCCCCCTTTGGTATGGTCCTTTCTGTTGTGAAATTTTCTATTTCCTTATCTTCATGTGCTGGGTAAGTCAATAAAAGATTTGGAGAACCCCGCCGATCCCATTTGAAAAGGCTGCAATAAAGTAGTTGAAGGAACAAAGACAATACATCTTTATTAATATCATATGTATGAGCCTGAGAAGCTATAATAGGGATCTTCCCTCCTTTATTTTCTTGAGAAGCTGAGAGGTGGGAAGAATGTGGAAAGGCTTTCAGAGGGATACTTGATTGTTCTGAAGCGTAAGATATCCTTTATATCCATATTCCATATTTGGAGATGAGTTTTATAGAGTTAGGTAGCTCCTTCTCCACATTCATTAGTAAGCACAACCATGAGGATTCTGTGGAGTTTTCTGAGTGATGAGATAAATAAATGCCCACTTTATTTCCAATGATTTGCATAAGCTCCACATTTCTGTATTCAACCAGAAGATGGGGGAGGTTGATCCATGTGGGCACAAATCTGATTATATTTTTCTTACTATTGAAGTTGGGGGACCATTGCTGCATATGTATACCCTTATTTTTGTATAACCATCCCTTTTGCTTGAAAATACTATCTCTTTTTATCTTAGTATCAAATAGTACCACAAAATATTCTGATTCATTATCCAACAACTCAATTTTCATGAAAACCCCCCAGTTACTAAGCACCCAATTCTTAAAATCCTTATAAGATATATTCGTATCCCAAACCTTACAAATGATGCTCTGACGAAGATAGAGAAGATTTTCCTGCTTTAGTATATCCTCAGAGAGGGTTATAGATAATACCTGGTCCACATTGGAAGATACATATTTGCGTGAAGGTTGAAGCTCCTTGTAAAATTGTTGATCTATCTCTGTCTCTATTTGTGGAACCTCTTTCTCCTGCATCACACCCATTATAGTTTGGACATTCCTCATGTTAGAAATTGGACACCATATCTTTTTTAGCCTCCTAAAAGGCTCCTTAATTTGATATCCATTCCTCATTGGACCAAGCAGAGCAACTCTCTCTCTGTGAATCTTCTAATATTCTTCTGACCAAGCCTTTTTGGGTAATGGGGGGTTGATTGGAATGCCCCTAGCTGATGTAGGAAAGATGGGGATTAAGTTTGGATTCAACTCCAGAGGTTGAAGTGAAGCGTCTTGAGGTCTTGAATTTAAATATTTGAAAAGTGACTGTTGGAGAAGTTTGGCGCAGAAAGGAAATATCTTGTGGGAAGACCAATTTTCAGCAAACTGAACACGGGATCTTGGAAAAGAGGGATGGGGACCATTCTCATGGAGAAAATGCTGCTCAATCTCCTTGCCGGGCCATCTTCTACCCCTCACTCCAGAGGCCGATTTCGACAAGTTTTTCTATTCAGAGAAATTCAACCTTGAGGCGGGAAGGAAGGGATTTTGCCTACCATCACCTCCCCTAGATCTAAGCCATGGATTTTCTGAGAAGTTCCCAAAATCCTTGCCTCTGAATCTATGATGATCTCCATTACCAGGTCTCACCAAGTCTCGCTAGCCATTGCCCGGTCTCATCATTTTTTTTAGTACTATTTTTTTATCTTTAGTATAGTTCTTTAGTCAAATAGTACTATCATAAAAGAGCACTCTTAGTTGAAACCTCCAAGAAATAGAGGCATCCAACAATTAGCTATTCATAATAATGAATTTTTTGTTTTATTGATGAGAAAAAAGAATAGAAAGAAACTTGAGGAAGAGAGTTTTATAGTCTATTATACTAGTCATTTATTTTTAGGTCTACAAATTGTGACAGTAATATGGCGCTACACTAGATTCCTTACCAAAGACATTTAATTATGCTACAAACCTTACCCATGTGGAATTTGAATGCTTGACCTCTCTTTCAAGAACACAAAAGAGCAGAAAATGTAGCTTTTTAGTTCATAATTGTTTATAGAGTTTTGGAAATTTTGTGTGTTTTATTAATTATTTTAAAATTTTATAATATATTGATTATGAATTAAATTTGGCTACGATAGTTATTTATTTGATTGTCAATTTTGTTTTCTTATAAATGATATTGAAGTTATAAAGGTAGGGGTATCAATAAGCTCAGTATAAATTGTAGGTACACTTTGAATTTATATAGTTAAAAGATGGTCACAACTTTACTCCTAGTTATGATGGATTTACTATAATATGGTTTTTTTTCTTTTATATTGAAAAAAGTTGATATACATGAAATAATGACATTCCAACAAGGAGGACTGAAAGAAGAAACAAAAGGAAAATGCAAATCAACGACTGCTTAGATAAGACAAGGATTCAATTGACAAATCAAAACATAGTCTAAATAAAGAAATTTGAAATAGTTAGATTTGGAATTTTAAGAGCTTTTGAAGCTATTTAGAACATTTGGCCTTCCCCTCATGCAAATGAATAATCTGGTACTTAATTTTGTCCAAACTCTTGTTGTAGGTAGCATCCTTCTTCAACTAAAAACACAAAGAGGCCAATTGTAACATAACAGCATAGCAAAATTGTAGCACCTCAACTTTTTGATGCATAATCTTATTAGAAAACATAGCTAAACAACTATTTTTCCAAAAATGAAGCAATATGGTTTGTCTCATTGAATCAACAGTCACATTTCTATGTAAACCAATACCCATAACAACTTTTTAGCCCAAGCATGACCAAAACAAGAAGGAAATTGATCAAATATTGTCCTCCATTTTATTTTAGCCCAAAAATATCCCCAAAAGGTTTTCTTTATGTTTTTAGTATCCTAACAAAGGGGACACTTAACTGACTAAATCTTTAATATTCTAGTCTATCTCCAATTTAGGTAGTTCAAAATGTAAATTTATTTCATGCTAAGATTTGAGCATTAGCCTCAGCTCTTGACCTCTATATTTGTGTACTTAGAGACTTCCATACGTGTCTTTAAATTTCCAACTCCATTATCAAGTTAGGGATTTAACTTCATGCTACGAAAAAGTTCCAAATAAATTTTCTTCTAGGGAAAATAGAAAAATGGAGTTTTTCAAGCCAAACCCAATCTTGAATACACTACATTGAAGAGTGTGTAATTTCATAAGAAGATCTATAGAAACCAAGGACTTCATAAAGATAAAGAACCCTTTTGCATTCTCTTTTAGATTGAAATAGATTTTTATGTTAAGCCAGTCAACCCAATCTAGTAAGTTGAAATCCCATATATCACTAAATTGATGCACTTCTTTTCCAAAAAAGTAAGATTTGTCCATAGAATTGAACTTGTTTGTTTAGCCAAATAGAAGAAGAGGCAAAGCTAAAGCCTTGTTGAAGAAATTCCTTCTAGGTTAAAAACAAACCTTTTTCCAAGCCTTCCAAATGGATTGTAAAGGAAATGAAGCCTTCATGTGAAAGAAGGGAGCCATCAAAATCTTATCAAACCATCCAACATATTTCTATTTGTTTTTAATAGTAGCACATGGGTGAACCCACAATAGTGGGTTACACTTTTTTGGAGGAAGGAATTCCTTCAAAAAGTAGAAAGTGCAAAAATCATGTCGGGGAGTTTCGATAGAAAATCCTCTAAACTTTCGATTGAAATACAATAAATTTCGATTGAAAGTATCAAAATTTGCAACTTTCAATCGAAAGTAAATTTCAATTGAAATTACTTTATTAACAATAAAAAACAAAAAAACCCATACTAACTACTTTCAATTGAAAGTACTTAATATGGGTTTTTTAACCCCATAGAAACCCCCAATGTCGCTTTCATTTCGACAGTGGGGTTTTGAAGCAGGCGAAAGTAGGGCTTTCGATTCGCAAACTTTTGTATAAATCTAGGTATTTTACATGCTATTTTATGTATATACTACAGCAAATATATATTATTTTAAATGCTTTGTTATTATATATACATGTATATACACATGTATACATGTGTATATATATATATGAGTATATATATACATGTATACATGTGTATGTATATGTGTATATATATGTATATGTGTATATAATTATATACATATATATGTATATATATGTATATATATGTATGTATGTATGTATGTATACATACATGCTTACATGTGTATATACATAGATATATATATATGTATATATACATGTATACATGTGTGTATATACATGTACATATTGTGATCAATGCAAACCTAATCTATCTTGAAAGGCGTAGACATGTCAAACATTAGTTTATGAGCATATACCTAACTTATAAAGAAAACTATTTGCAAAGACACTCAGATAGAGCTTAAATAGGAGCACCTGTCACCGTTTGATTTGCTCTCAATTTAGGGATGTGGGTGTGCTCTTGAATCACTTGGAGCATATCCCTAATGATGATTAGGAGATATTATGATTTATTAGGGACCATAAGAACCCCCATAGTGGCACAAAACTAGGTATAGAACACCCATTTTTCCCCTACGGCCTTAAGGATCCTAAAAGGCTCAAAATGAAGATTATGCTATGAATGCTTATTCTAAGTTTATTTTA